>CAJUYH010001022.1:42606-96428 GCA_910591685.1 Galerucella tenella
AGTAAGGAAGTCTTGACTTTTTCTTCAAGAAATTTTGACAGGAATGTGACGGAAAAATCCTTTTCACATAATTTCAGAATCTTCAAAAGCTTTATAAAAGTTTCTTGGCAAAAATTAATCTAAAAAGAAAGAACCTGAAAAATAAAAAAATTTATTAGTTAGATTATAAAATCTGACATAAAAATAGAAAGAGTATATTTATGAACATAGTTAACTAAGAGTGAACTTAGATTTGTTAACTCGAACGGAAGAAAGGACCTTAGTAACAGAAATAAAAACAAATGTCAAATAATTTTTAAAATTTTGGAATTAAAGGATAAAAACTAAAAAGGAGTATTTAAAGACATTAATAATAAACTTTCATATTAAAAAAAAGAACATAAAATTAAACATTCAAGTCAAGTAATAAAAATTAAAAATTATTAAATGAATTTGATTGGTCAGCTGATATAAAAAAAACTTAAAACTAAGAGACACATGGTTGTTGATTTAAAAAAAGAGAATTACGTTGTTTAATAGATGAGGCTTTTACTTGATGTAGATCCATAGTAAGTTATGAAATCAAACAATTTTATTTTGTAAAATCTACATTGTAATTAAACATAAAGAGACGCGTTTCGCTAACACAGTAGCTTTTTCAACTTTTGATAGAAAAAAATTTCTTTTTTTGTTGTTAAAATAATTAGAATTTAAGTCACAACAAAGTAAAAAGTGAAAATATATATAGTGAAAAAGTGTTACCAACCTTTTACAACAAGTTCCTGTTAAAATTCTGTGGTAAATATCCACTTAAATTGATGAAACCTTCAAATAAATCATAAATGAAAACTCTAAGAGGCCATTTATACTGAAAATTCTCCAAGCTGACGACGGAATCTGAGCGAAGCAATCCAAATCAAGGACTGACAGGCCCAGAGCGGTCTTAATCATAAAAGGAAGTAATTATTAGAATTTCAAAACGTAGAGGAGAGTCGCCTAAGTCGTACTGCCTCCTAAATCGTACCACCTTAATTTTAATTAGAAATAAAGTGACTACAGCGCTCGTGCGGCGCTACTAGCAACTAGTGCTTGGTAGTAGTGGCGAGACAAAGTTTGGTGCGTGTGCGGTTGCTATCTAAGTTACTGTGAACGATTTCCTGTTTTGGAGCTAATTGATGGTTTCCTAAATCGTACCGATTGCATCACATGACAAAAAGTGTATTACCTTGCACAAATTACCACAATATTAGTGACTAAAAAATAGATTAACCTGTCTAAATAACCAATACTTCTTAAGGTTATGGTGCTTTTGCACAGGGATTTAATATAAGGTAGAAAATAAATAAATTGTGAAAAGTGGTACGATTTAGGCAACCTTCCTCTAGAAGAAAAAAGGTATTTGATAAACTATAATTTGATATAAGTTGGAAAGTATGTGGATGGAGGTTTCTTCTTCCATGCCACAAAATCTGCATTCTTCTTCCTCCACTATTTTGAGCTTTTTCAGGTGCTCATTCAGGCGACAATTTCCCGTTAGGATCCCTGTTAAAACTCTTAGCGCAGTTTTACTTTAACTTATGCATTCATTTGATCTCAACAGGTTGTAGTCATAGAAGAGTATTTGATTCTATAAGCCTTACTAGATCTTTCCAATGGTCAGATCTTCTCTTTTTCTCGGCTTTACCTATTTCTTCCAATAGTACATTGGGGCTGATTCCGCAAAAGGGTTCGGGCACCCAGAAAGGTATTTCAGTCCCCCTCTTTGCTATAGTTCATCTACCTCCGAACATTCCACTATCCGACATTATGATAATCCTTTGTCCTCTGTATCCTTCATCAATATTTAACTGGGTGCACTTTCTTATGGCGTGGATTTCCGCTTGAAAGATACTTGGGGCTTTTCCCAAGCTTTCAGAGTGTTTGGTTCCTGGCCCGAACACTCCTATCCCAGTTCCTTCTATTGCTTTTGAGACGTCTGTGTACCAGTGAATAGAATTCTTTCAAAGTCTGGTAATGGTATTTGGGTCCCATTCCTTGTTGCTTAATTCCGTAACGAATTTCTTTGAAAATTTATACTTTTTCATCATACCGTCTTGTGGCATGTCCCAGGTTGTCTGATTTCTAAGAAGTGAGGCGGTGTTTTTTTTAATGATTCTCTACTCTACTTTTAAAGAGGAAGCATTTATTTGTAAAATTTCTCAACTTCCCAGCTACTAGTGGAAAAAAATTATTATAACAGCTCCCTATACTTCTTATAGACCATAAAACGACGTTGTAGAAATTCAAATTGAAAGATTAAAAAATATTAACGCACAATATGGGTTCATGCATAAATTGTTATGCTTACAGAATCGTATTATCGAAAAATAGGTTGTTAATGGATGCGAATTCACGTTGTTGTGATGTTGGAAGGTATTACATTGTCATACAGCTACAGGTGTTATTGCCGTTGCTGGTTAATACCCTTAATGTGCCTTTAATGTGCTGTGTTTACACTGTTAAACGGTTCGTTTGTTTTTGATTTCTAACATATTTTGAAACGGTTATTTTCTTCTGAAATGACAATTTGGTTATAGAGGAAAACGCGAATGCCATTTTACTGCTATGTAATAGAAATAAAACGGAGTAATTATTGGGAAAGCTTTTCTTTTAAGTAGTAATTTTTAGAAAACGTTGTTTTCGTTGAAAGCTCACACTTTTACGATGTATATACAAAAAATAAGTTCCGCAGCAGCGCTGCGATCGCATTTCAGAGCGTGCGCGGCAGTTTCTCTGGCTCAAGGAGCAGACATGTTTGTCATTTCAATATCGCTGCTGCCGACGTGTTCCTTGTAGTGCTTCGTTATAATGTCCTAAGCCAATCTGGACACCTCGAAAAGTCATGTGCACCGTTTTTTTTTGGTACAGAAAAGGTATGATAAATTACGCTGCGCAATACAGAACAAGCGCAGAGTATTACTGTCAAAAGGTGTTTTTGTCTTCACGATAACGGCCAACCTCCACACTGCGTACGTCACAAAAAAAACTCCTACAGGAATTTGACTGGGACGTGTTTGATCATTCTCCATACAGCCCGGATCTAAACTAGGTCTAAACTGGTAAAAAACTGTAAAGAATCCCTTAGCATGCTGACAAGAGACAACAAAGTGTCTCTAATATATGGGTGCAGTTACATGAGGGGATTGCAGAGAATGAAATGGCAGACCGGTTAGCTAAAGAAGGTTTTAAAGGAGCCTTTACAGGTCCGGAACCGTTTTGTGGAATCACAAAGGATTACATAAGAAGGGAAGTCGGGAACTGGCTAGGTGAGGAACACCAATTCCTGAAGTCAAAGGAGTTCCAACAATAACTTGTTATAAATAAATCGCAAGAAAACTATTATCGAGCCGTAATAGGGAGAAGCGTGACACTGACAGATGATGATTTTCGAGTAATGTCAAAGTCAAAATACTTTACCAGACGCATATGTCACTTTACCATACGTATATGTCACTTTACCAGACGCATATGTCACTTTACCAGACGCATATGTAAACTGTTTGTTTTACTTCCGGAAATCAATTTGATAATTGACGGTTTTACTGACGGTTGGCGATAAAATTTATTTGGACAGTCTCTGTATGAACAATACACTCCGCCGTGAGGTTTATTCATTTTATAAGAATAATAGTCTATACCACTATATTTTTATAGTTAATATTACCACAACGCACAATCGATTAGTCAAATAACACAATTAATATCGCCGATTGAACACCTTCAAACAATGAAGCAAACAAAAATGGCGTTATGAATTTTGAGCACAGATTACAAGTGATTTTGAGCATGTTTTGAAGTTTTGATTATGTTAGGTTAGTTTAGCCGTCACCGTTATTGTGCATGGTTGCCAAGGATATGGTTTGTGAAAAAACGTAAATATTTATAATATGATTTTTACACATTATAATTTTTTTAATTGCATAATTCTTTTAATGTTAATAAAATTGATTTAAAACAAGTAATTATTGAATATTTGTATCTGTATAACTATCAGACTTAAAAAAATGCTTATAAAATATTTGACCTATGATAGTAAATTGAAGGAAATATTATGCAAATTGACAACCCTGTTGAGAAATTTCGCGAAGCAGTCCGAACGAAGTCGACATAAGACGATGAGCATTTAAATGGGCATGTCCACCCATCTCTCTCTCTTTTTACTGTTCTCTATCAAGCTTTCGTATCTGTTCTCTTTATAATAATATGTGATATGGTATAATAATTATTATGTTTTGACGTTTCTAGATGCCAATGTTTCTGTTATGCTATTAACTTTTCACGAACAAAAAGAAGTGTATAGAATCCTATAAACACCTGCTGATTTTAAAGAATTTTCCTGGATATTTTGCCGATTTTAAATATGTTCCTTGTTGGCTAATACCTTGTATTTATTGATGCATATTTATAGCCGTTTTTGTCGAAACTATTATGTATTGTTACGAAGTCACCAACTCAGAAGCCGGCCCTGTGGCTGAACTATCTGTATCTGTGGAGTAGGGAGAGTGAGTGTAGGCTCACAGCACTTGGCCACATGTGACCCTTGTACATCCTCCCGAGGAGTTGTCCTCCTAGGTCATCGTCCATCCTGTCCTTCCAGGAAGGTGGACAGGTCACTAGGAGACATCTCCTTTATATCGGCAGGTGTAGGCCAAGTCTCACCGAACACACACTCTCTTATAGACGATAACTCCGGACTCGCATAAGACATGTCTGACAGTTTCATCTTCCTGTTCACACATCCTGCATAGAGGTGTGTCCACTAGCCCCATAGTATGGAGGTGTTTCCTTAGTTGACAGTGGCCAGTCAGAAATCCTACTGTTAAACGTAGGTTTTTCCTGGTCATTGCCAAATATTTTTTCGGCACTAGCTTCCCAGGGTCGCCCACGGTGATCCTGGTAAGACTGCATGCAACCTTTGATTCCATCCCATCTCTCAAGGGATTGAGCATGGATGTAACGTTTGGCTAGTTTCGCAATTGTCGAAGTCGTTAAGCCGTAGGTGTCACTGGGTCCTAAAATTTTGTGGCTAAACTATAAATTTTGGCGAATGTGGTGCGTTTGTTTTTTGTAAATTGTTCTTGTATATAGGCTGTATTCACGCATAAGAGAAGCGTGGTTTTTTCAGGAACGTTCCTAATCTCTTCAAACTATCCTCTCTAATTATTCCAGAAACTACCCAGTGCTTCGTTCGGGTCTATATAGGGTGGATATTTTTATTTAGTAATGATGAAAAAAACTATTTCAGGACTAATAAAACATTTACTAAGAAATCAAAATTTAATGAACAAAGTTTATACAGTCAGTCAGTCAGTCAGTACAATATATTTACAATAATCAATAATGTACATAGCATTTATAGTACACGTAATCCTAGACAAACTCGGTAGATTTCAAGTCATCCACGCATAATAATTCATGAATTTTCTTTTGTGATTTAATCTTTCTTACAATGATAACAAGAGCAAGTGACGGCCGATTTAAAAGTAAGCGTCCTTATTCCATCAACGCACAAAACTCTAGCCGAGACATTTTCCGTTTCCATTATATTGCAGCATTGACCTATAGATGTTATTGGTTGACTTGGAGTTATCTTCGGTAAAGAAGGGACAGCCCAGCTTTCGCAGAATCCTCTGCAAGCGTTAGTAGTCATATGGAATTCCACACAGTTCGGTATACTAATTTTTCTAGTATGCCCTGTAACAAAAAAAACAATTCAATAAAAAAAACTAAGTTATATTTCTTGAATATACTTTCGACTATAGACCTAAGCTACTCTATTTATATTATCTCTATGGCCTACCAATTTGACATCTGTCACTAGTCAATTGATAATTGATATCTGTGAAGAAATAGCCGATGTTAAGCGAACAACCATAAATATACCAAATGCATTTAGTCGATGTGGTTATGAATGGTTATTAGGCGATAACGTCATTATTGAGCCCTCAAAAACGGCACTACATTTGACATTTTTAACTGCGGTAATTACTCTGCTCCCGAGATGTGTTAATACCGCTGTTCTAGATGTCAATTGTAAATGCTGTAAATCCTGGTTATTCAACTGAATATTAGGATTTGTTCGCCTAAAAACGGCCTAAATTCTATTCAAGATTTATGCCAATTTGACAGTATCTATGCAAGAAGAATATAAACATGAACAGCGATTTGCCAGTTCCATTGTTGATAGATTTATTCCATTTTCACCAACTCTAATCAACAAAAATTCCTAGGCATTATAACCTTACCGTTATACAATTTATTCTGGCATATTATACCAGGATTGGTTCATTCAAAGGCTTTTATACAACCTTCGAAGAATGTCTCCGAACAAATGTTAGACTTTAGTAGGCATGACCTACGTTGTCTAACAGGAAATATCATTCACTAAATAAACTAATCGGCTGAATTTGTTTGGTGAAATCTGAATAGGTGTGAGCCACAATAAATTGACTCTTGCCAGTCGCAGTGGAGGGTCTTATAGACCCACTCACCACAAACCTAACCTAACTTACACAATGTATAGACCGGTTACCCATGATGCATGTATGCGTAGGCTTCAATGGAAGCCGTCGAGTTTCATGTGAAAAACAAGTAGAACAAGGCATTATTTTGCGAGACAATGATTAATCTCGGTTTCGATCATTCCTTTATGCCCTAAGTTACTTAGATGTATCTAGACAGTTTCTTGAGAGACTTTTGGTAGTTCTAGACAGTTTTAGAATCCTAAGTTGTGGATTTTAAAGCCTATAAAGCAGCCTTTATATATAATGCGATAAATATCTGTAATCATAGAAATTTTTATATTGTTAGTAGGATAACTTTTTATTTATTCCATTCAGTTGCAAATATAACAGTCCACAATCAAATAGTTTCCCTTTTTGGTGTACATTAAAGATTTAGAACTCCTGTCTATTATAAGCGTATACGTTTCATTGTTAAGAGAATGCTAAATCCGTTGTTCCAATAACCCTTATACCACATGGGTTTAAACTTTCTAAGTATACAAACGCATTAGATCGTAACACAGCATCAACTTTTGTATGTATATCTATCTACTTAATAGTTGTTTAAGAACTGTTACTCTGTTTGAATAAGACTTCCTCTCTAAGTAGGGATTTTCCAGATGGTTTTGTAAAAAATATATAGCGTTTCTCTCACGATTTATTTGATCAAGAAAAACTCGACGTAGGTGGTAGATAATGGTTGAAAATAGGATTCTAGAGAAACATTTCAAAGCCAAGATGTTGTAGATCAGTTTTCCATTAATAATTAGCATTTAAATCAATTTCAAAATATGATAAAATTCCTTGGTATGAGTTTGGATGTAAAATTAAGATAAAAAGAACTGTTCAAGAAGAAAAAACTTTACTTACAACCAGCTGCTTAAGTTGTATCGTAGATAATTATTGAGTTCAACCATAAAGAGAGCAATTTTACCGGTTCTGACATACCTACTCATTTGGAATTCTGAAGTGGGCAAAAAC
This sequence comes from Galerucella tenella, assembly GCA_910591685.1. NCBI lineage: Eukaryota > Metazoa > Arthropoda > Insecta > Coleoptera > Chrysomelidae > Galerucella > Galerucella tenella. The sequence goes on from CAJUYH010001022.1 coordinate 50,109, forward strand.
AAAACTGGAAGATATGTAAAGAGAACGTAAACTATGATGACCAAACATAAATATCACCACTCGATATCATCAGTTATTACCAAGAAAAGATTGAAGGATAGACATTTACATCATAAGCAAATATCTAAACTACAAAAATTCTTCAAACATCTTAATTACTTGAGGAGGTTGCGATAGCGGATAAAAAATTGCTGTCAAAGATCTTGTAAGCTTTGATAAGAAACTTAAAAACGTTACAGAATCTGACAAACACGCGAAGTGGACACAGAAAGCTTTTCATGGTTGACATCATCACGACCTCAATCAATTTTATATAAAGAATTAAATAAAGTGGCTCTCCAATGGAACATTATTTCCAGAAAGTTAAAGATTTGTCATGGCAAATCAAGACCAAGCTATTAATACTAATAAGAGATCCAATCATCTTGCCCAACAAGAGCAGAAGGTATTAACAAACTACAGAGATTAGGGCCGTTTTCATAACAAATGCTTAAAGTTCACTTTAGCTAAAGTGACTTTCAAGTCACTTTAACTCCACTTAAAGATGAATGATTTTTATAACATATCTGTTCTGTTCCTTTAAGTAAAGTGTGATTTTACGTTTATCAAGAGAAGTTGGTATCAGTGACTATAACAGTTTCGAGATTTTTTCAATTGAAGTAGGGTTATGTTTATGTTCGTATTATATTTGTATATTAGTGTTTATGCTTTCTTTTTCAACTTGAAATAAGTGTTATGGTTGAAGTATATAGAAAAAGAGTCAGGGGTACAAATTTTAAAACAGAATAAGAATTGAATTGAATATAAATCGATTATTGAGTGCAAAACCATTAAAGGTTCATTCATTTCGATAGCCATATTATGGAGAACCGCTGTTGCTGCAATTATTGTCATTGCTGTATCCAGGTTAACCCTTATACCTAGGGATAGTATAGGAAAGCGTCTTTTCCAAACACCATACTGTCTTTCTACTGTATTTCCAGCTCTTATTAATGACTCATTGTATAGTATTTCAGCCTCTGTATTTGTTTCCTGCAGAGGAGTCAAGAGATATGGTTTAACTCCATATCCAGAGTCTCCAATTAAATGGAATCTCCTAAATTGGCCTCCTTCAAAATTATTTTTCAATCGACTATTATTAAGAATAGTCTGATCATGAGCACTCCCTGGTCATCTCGCCACTATAGCAGGCTTGCTTAACCTGAATCTTTGGTAAAATTCTTCATCTGACCAATTATCAAAATCTGTTATCCTCTGTTTATATATTTTTCGTTTCCTAATGATGAATATTTCCTCATCACTGTCGCTCTCGTTGCTGCTATCCTCAAAAGGCTGATGACTCGGTATCTATTTCCATCCTAAGAGAATTTGTCCACAATACTGACACAACGAACTGAAAACTGTCTTAAATTTTGAGGTTAAAGTCGCCTAAAGTCGCGATTGTGTCCACTTTAACTTAAAGTCGACATGAAGTTATAAAGACTGTTATGAAATCGATTTTTATTTGAAGTTTGCTTTAAAACTTAAAGTAGAGTTAAAGTTTGTTATGAAAACGGCCGTTAGTTCAAGAGATTTTAAATCAAACTTACCAACTTTGTGACAGCCTGGAGCTTGCCAAACTTCTTCAGCTATTACTGGATCTACGATAAAGTCACTAGATGAAGATACAGCAACAAACAAAAACCAGATGGCTAGCATTCTGTAATAAAGATAGCACATATTTTAGAATAATGTAAAATGAAGCGTTTGCGTGTTACCAAAAATTAAAATCAATCGCGTTTGTACAGGGTTTTCAGGATATCTCAAAAATTATTGGGAATAAAAAATTTCTCAAACAAACCATGGTCTCAGTTAATAATATTAGAGAAGTTCAATTTTGAAATGCTTTATTTATATACTGCAACAAAAAAGAAGCAGAAGACATAAAAATCATAGAAAGAAAGATTCTTAAAACGATACTGGGGCCGAACATAAGAAGAACTGGGGAAAGGAGACTCAAAACTAACGAAGAAATAGAAAGCGAGTTAAGTAATGAGACAACCGTGAAATATATAAAAGCACTACGCCTAAAATGGGCAGGACATATTATGAGACGAAAGCCTGGAGAAATGATAAGAAGAATAACACAATGGATTCCTCTATGGCCGAGAAGAAGGGGAAGACCCAGAGAAAGTTGGAGGATACAAAAAGGATGGGAATTAAAGAGTGAAGAGAAAAATGCAGAAATAGAGCAGAATGGGAGAAAATAACTCCTGAAGCTAGGACACACAAGAAATTGTAACAATAAGGAGTGAAAAAGGAGTAATCCACCCTAATAAATGGATTTAAAAGCGCATTAGCGTTAGCCACAACACAATCTATTAGTTTTAAAAGCTTGATGATGATTTATATACTGCGACATTTTATTTATGTCACTCTATATTAGAAATTATAGTGAATAGACATATATTAATTATGTCATATCAGGTGGAAGAGAATTAATAAAACCCAAAATATACAAAGGAGTCACATTTCGAGAGATACCCAAGCTTATTTTATATCTACTAACTTGAATCCCTGATATACCTCATTCATTATAAAAAAAACATCCAATTTGGGACATCATGTACATACACAACACCTTCTATCACTAGCAACCTATCTAAAAAGTACCTATCTTTTTGTTTGGAGTTTTTATAATTGTGGTGGATGCGCTGTTTGCGCATCCGCAAATTTTTGAAAAATGTATCAATTGCGTAAATATTTAAATTAATAAAAGTAATTGACGACAAAAAAATGTCTATTGGGGACAGTGATTTTTCTGTGAGAGTGGCGATATCTTTTTAACCACTCGGTATAGGATAGCAAAACCCTATAATTTCTGGAGGCTTGAAACGTGATCTATTCAATTTAACTATGCTAAGATCATTAGTTTGAAATTTGGAGAGAATTGCAGATGTTTTAAAATCGATTTAGCATAAAATTTAATAAAATTATAAATTGCTCGAAAAGTATAATACCTAGGTATAGGACACCCTAATACCATTCGAAAGACGACATTTTTTTGAATATGATAAATTATTAAAATAGAGGGTGTTCCATTGAAAATAAGCCTGATACTTCACATTTAATGATCTAATAATTAAACTGAAAATTCTGAACACCCTGTAAAACGATATTTAGTACTCAATCGTGGAATACATTCAAAGAATGTCCAACTATTTAGATGTAAGAGAAAATTTGCTAGAATTTGTTATATCAATGAGTTATTAATTTTTTTTGAAATGTTCACATTTTTTAAAAAGTCAGCATAACTCGGAACCGTCTGTATTTAGGTATAGGGAACCATTATGAAGTAGTATTATATTTTTTAGGGGCAATCAGAAAATGCAATAAAATATAGGGTGTTGCATAGGAAAAAATATATAACTTTGATACGCCACACTTTATTGGAAAACCCTGTATATTTCAAAATATTTTCAAATTATAGTTTAAGTTCGAGTAAAATTTGTGGTATAAAAAGATTTTCCAACAAATTTATATTTTCTTCGATATTTGTCCGGTCCCTGACTTTTGCTGAACTCTGTATACAAAATTCCATACTATACAATAAATAGTTTTAATTTACTAAATAAAATATTTTAAAAAGTATATATTCCGTTCAGAAGATTGTAGATACATTAAGACTTATATTTTTATCAATAATCAGTTGATTAAAAAGTTTTTGTTTAATCTTTTCCGTTGACAGATTCTGCGACACGAAATTCATAAATCCAGAAAAGTTAACGTAGAAAACGTTAAAAAAATACCCAAAATATCGAAAAAAGCTAACAAATAAAACAATTTCAACCAATCACATATTATAAAGAAACTTATTTCGTGCACGGGGAAAGAAATAATTAAAATTTACTTGCCTGGTCGGGAGCTTCGTCGCTGTAACTCACACCACAGCGCAACTTCGAATGAGGGCTTGGACAAACACTTAAAATACTTTCTATCTTTTTCCCGAGCATATTCCCCCACTTTTACACCCCCGAAGTGATGTTTTATGTAGTTACTGTTTTCATGGAATCTAAGTTTTTTTTCGTTTACGATTTAAATGGAGATTAAATGGCGTGTACTTAACTAACTGATCGTTTTTAAATGTATTTCTCAAGTAAATCCATGTAAATTCAGTAGTAACTGGACAGCGGCGGTGCTAGAGCAAAAATTTACCATAGTGGTGTACCCCAAGGTTTAGTTTTAGGACCAATAATATTGTTGGTATTCATTAAAGATGTCACAGACTTACCAGTGGATGGAAAATTCACTTTATTGACTGATGACACTAGTGTAACTTGGAGTAGTTCAGGTATACCAACTTAACATTCTACCATAGGCAAAGATAATAGGTCTCGGCTAAATTCGAGAACATCACACTAGTATGAAATTCACTTATTTTTGTGTCCGAGAACTCTTAAGCGTCTTCTTGTATACTCCCCCACAGTCCGAGAACTCTTTAGAGCGACGCTAAAATTACACCAGTCCCGACTCGGTTAGAAATCGCACCTGTCTGTTTGGTTTGAATATTTTGTGGCTAGAATTTAGATTGGTATGTATGACTATGAATGTTTATTAAATTTTCCTTCTATTCATGGAGCGTCGCACTATGATCGCCCTTTACCCCCACCAATCAAGTGCAAAATTTCAACTAGTGTGACGTTCTCGAACTCGCCTATGTTCTCACAAGCTCCCGAGAACGCTTTAGGGTCTTTGCGCCGAATCCGGATTGTCAAAGACTGTCTGTGATGCTATTAACTCCTAGTCTGACTGGCTTTGTTTTAACGCTGAGAAAACATTAGTTTCATCATACTAAGGACTTTTGTAGCCTCAAAGTATAAGATGTTCAAATTCGACAAAGTTTCTTGGTTTCCATTTGCCATTAAATATGTCTCTAAACAGTTTGATTCTTTTACTCCCTCTACCTTGCCTACTCTGCGGAACCACCATTGAGATAGCCGGATTTCCTTTTTATAACAACCTTTGTCATATTTTAAAAACACAGACATGTAAAATTGATTCAAAATGTTTTCAAGCGACTATTTCAGAGGAAAACTGGAAATTTAGAGTTCCTAAATGTTTGCAACTTCCACTACAAATACGTCACAAACCTGAGTATGAAGTTAGCCACTTTCTGATTGAGTATATACATGTTTTATGAAACAAAAAGGTCATTCGAGTTTGAATTTTGAAGATCTGTCAAAGTCTATAATATAAATGAGTGTATTGTTTGGTTTTGTACACAAATACGTAAACGAGAACTAATAATGGTAAAAGTAAAATTTATCAAATAATCTAATCGCCGTAAAAACAATATAAATCGGAAGTAAATTTAAACAACTCCTAATTCATACACCCAATATACAACATAAGCATAGCCTATATCCTATATGATTCATGATTTTAATAAAGAAGACGTCAGAATTGCTGTCCCATGTCAACCCTTATGTAGCTTACTTCTCTTTTAGGGTATTTACGTCACAGCATAAATGGCGGACTATTTAAATCATCTAGGATTCTGCAGAGATCAGTGAGCAATTGAAAAGTTAGTAGTTAAACTGTCCTGGCCTTACTCCGTGTGACTTTTAGTTTAGCGATGAAGTTGATAAAGCGATATTACAAAAGTATAGTTGTTGACATCTTACATGATTTACTGATCTCGTTATTATATGTATTTGTTCTCCATTAAATATTAATGTTGAAGCTCTACTTAATGTTTAAAGTGAATAAAGGAAGCTAAACTTCATGATAAACGCGCATAAGACAAATGCAAACTAAATAATTGTGTTTGTGGAAACGGTTTAGCTAATACCACGCTGCAAATCTAATTTTTGATAGCACGAAATTTCTATGTAGGTCCACCGAGTTTATTCCGTATAGCTGCAATTATAACCTTATCTGCTTTATATAACGAGATTCAGCTCAATTAATTTACTCATTTTCTTTTTTCAATTTGTAAATTGTAGATTGCCTTTTCTAGTGTCGAAGAAAGATTAATCGAGGTATAAATGTCAATTATTTTATCCTCTCTCTTGTGCCTTTAATGAGTTTTGAATTATTTTACATTTTAGTTTAGGCATTAAGCGCCATCTATTGGAAAAACAGTTAACTTCTATCGTCCAAGTGGCTCTGTCTACTGCTACAATGTATAAAAAAGAATAAAGTAGCAGCATAAGATACAGCTAATATCGGACTTTGATTTTAGGTTGGCCTACACACATAAAAAATAATATAAATTCAAGAATAGTTCGTACCCAGAAAGGAGTACTAAGTACTAGTTAATTTTATTGTAACGATATCTGCTACTCAGGAAACGATTGTGCTGCGATGGACAGTACAAATTTTGGAAAAAAAAAATATAACTAAAGCAAGTGGAACCATTTTGTACTTGTAAAATCGATGACCCTGTAAAATATCTACGGAAGCCGAGGTAGTAGTCATAACCAGAATTGATTTCCAGGGAAGGGAATGTAGTGTATGGTATGTTGCCTGACTTCAACAGCTGTTTTTGACACAGAGCTTTTTCGGGGACATTTGTTGAATGAGCGATAAATAAACAAGCAATTTTAGAAGTTTGCCAAGTTTCTACACGTGAGCAAAGTTGAAATCTTAATAAAACACTTTACCTATTAAGTTGCATTTTTGGAGATATGATTGAAATGGCATTAGAAGAGGATTTGCCTGAAGAATTTAAGGGAGGCACCCTCCGAATTCACCCTGACAGAAGTGATCCGCCCAAATCGCCCAATCCTGCTGTTGATAAAATTGAAAATGTATCCGACATAAACAATCAGAGACAGAATTATCATTGGAGAAACACTTTTATGGCTCCTCTATCATCAATTCCAAATAAAAGTTAGTATTAATTGCATATTTTTTTAATTACTTATTGTTTTTTGTTCATATGATAAGATATAATTATTCACTGATATTTATTCACATTTGTGTAGTTATTTACCCAGTATGGAAAATGTGATCCCCTCAATTATTTGGAGTGCTCATGTCTATACACACAGGGTTCTTCTGTCCAGCAATATATGATATTTGTATGTACTTAATTACCTTTAATAATTTTAATATAATAATTAAAGTTTCTTGCTAATATGCCATAATATAGATTGATTATTTTTAATTTATTGAACAAAATAAAAGTGCACATTTCTCAGCACTAATATAGTTTGCATGTAGATAATGAAAGTGAATAGATAGGCAATTCATTTTATATAAATATAAACAGAAACTAACTTTTTTAGTTTTATGCTCATTCATAACTGGGTTATAATAAATATTGCCTATTTAAGCATTAAAGTTGGGTATTTTATAAAAAAAAATTAATTAATCAATCAATCTATACTGCATTTACATTTGAAATACTTAAACATGTTCTGACAAAAAGCTTTTGCTTTAGTTTTAGATAACAATAACAGTTACTATTTTAGCGTTAGAATGATTTTGAATAATATAATTAAAAACACTAAACAGTAGCATTAGCACTTCTGGCCATTAGTTAATTATAAGCTTCGTATAGGGCAATAATTGATCACTGAAAACTTGTTGGTGTAAATATTATTTCAATGTATTCATTATATCATGTTTTTTTTATCCCTGGTGCATCAACATTAATTTCATTGATTATCTATATCTTAGCCTTTACAAATGAATCTTATCAATTATAAATGTGTCTATTTTAAAAAGACACATATGTGACTTAATTAGCACACTTTTGCTAAATTTGCACAAGGTAAGTAATTGCAGAAGTATGTTAATAAAGCATTATCACATGTATTGTTCAAATTTTTATCTACGTCTCTTAGATATAAAAATATATGGTAATTATAATATAAAATGTGTCATGATTTATTAGTTCTATTAATGTAATAAGTAATGACATTTCAAGTATATTCAGTAACCTGTTATTAGTTTGGATTGTGAAAGTAACCATTGTTATGTTATCTATGAAAGTAACTCACACAAAATGAGTGGAATAAGAAGTTCTTATCTGAAGGGTGTGGATAAAAATACTTATTGACTTATGTAAGAAGAATAAGAAACTTTTATTCCAAGAATTGAACTACTTGAAATCAGCTAATAGAAAAATACCCCAGTAGATGGCATGGATTTAACTAATTAGTAGTTTTTAATATGTAGTTATTTATTGAAGTAGATGTTTATTAATAATTTAACATTGAAAAGAGAGATGATGAGAATCTGATGCAGTTTGTTACCTAGCAGTAGACCTACAAGTCTGTGACATATGATAAAATTGGCAATTAAATTGATCCAATATAAGCCATGAAATATGTTCATAAACAATTCACAGAATGTATAGGAGCTTTGTTTACCAATAACTGTTTATAAAATTGTGTATCTGCCTGACTCTCCTTCAAAATATCCAGTGTCAACATTTATCAATATATGAGGCTTTACAAATTATTATCAATATCAATACATCACAATAAATAATATATTACTTCTGATAAGATTTTTTATGATTTTGAAATCAGAAGAATCTTCCTTCTGCTTTATTCAAAATGATATATCTATTATATAGCATCTGTCTAATATCAGGGCAAAACATGACATCACATTTATCACTTATTCTGTGAGCTTGTTGTATAGTTTTGTTGAGATTGTATACCTACTATCCTTGGGGTAAGTTTTCATAAATAACATTATTATTTACTAAAAGAAGTATGGGATAGTAATGTTCATAAATATTTCATTATTCTCTCAACCTATCATAGAAAGCATCTAGACTCTCACCCTACTTCTGAGTGAATATAATATACTAACATATGATTTGTGTAGTAAATATTTTATATGCTTTGACTCATTTTATCAATAACCATCCATTTTATGATATTTGTATCTCTAGTAACAGAAACAATATGGAGCTCAAAAGGGAGCAAAGACGAAACTCCTCCGCCTACAGCTACTTCCACCACAGCACCACAAACTACGAGCAACGAGAAGAGTTTACAACCATACATTGCAATTAAAGAAGACCCCAATAACTTTTTTACTTTTCGAGATGGTGTTATTGAGAGAGCTGTCAAAGAATGTACAGCTCATTTACTTGATGAGAGTGAAGGACCAGTATATGCTTCATTTTTGCTCACCCAGTAAGTAATGTATTACTAATAATCAACTAATACAATTAGGTAGTAGTAGTAGTACCAATATAATTTAATAAAATACCTAAAGATGGATATCGGTTTAATACCTTCTTGTTCAATGACAAAACTTCATAATATACAACTTTTTTAGATGAATTATATATTTTTAGAATTAATCATTGGGATACTGATAAAGAACGCTTATTGATGATGACTGCCAAAAATCTAATTTTAGTTAAATACGATTTTATTGCACTGAGACGGTTGGGATGCAGAAAAATAATGTTCAGTGACATAGAAGGCATAGTTGTTGGGAACCTAGTATATCCTAGTGGCTCTCTGATACCGTAAGTATTTATTATGCATAGTTTTAAAAAAAAAATAGTCTGATAACATTATCAAGTAACCTTCAGATTTTTTTTAGTCAGTTTGTAGTTTTCCATTATAACTATTAATAGTCCTTTGAAGTGGGTGTTTCTTGAACCGACTTGAATATGTTTACTAACCATAGCACTACAAATAAATAAAATGGTGTTATCGCAGTTTTTATTGATAACAACGTTTATTCAGGGTCTGATTCGTAATTAAATTGATAAACTGTTAAACTGGATGACAGACCAAATAGAATCAAAAGACTGTCCACTCTAATTAAAAATTTGGCTTCCCCAAATGTGGTGCCATCTGTAGTTGCCAATATATACCAAGAGAGATAGTTGAGTAGAAATCTTACAAACAAACAATGGCTGGCAAAGGCAATCATAACTCATGACAACTGCAGATGTCGCTGGTTATTCTGTATAGCTTTTTAAACGAGTTTCCAGCCCCTAGGCCGGATTTTTAGGTTAAAGCGGTGTATTTATGAAACATTTCACCCACCAGTGTAACTATGCGCATTCGGAACATTTTCAAACACAAAGTTTCAGTACATAATAGGAGAAAAGTGATTTAATTATTTTAATTTATTTCTGACTACTTATTTGCAATAAAATTGATGATTTTCTATACCTGCATGGTTGCGGGGGATCTAGCGGCGCATGTCGAAAGTAGTTCTTGTTATAATGTACTCTAAAATATGCCTCAGCAGTTAAAATACACTGGCAACACTGCTCGAGGTCGATGTCAAACAGACACATGTATGTAAGTCAAGAAATATAATAGTTGTGAGGTAGAAAAATGGGTAATCCAGGTAGTGTAATTATTCTTCACTCACTTGATAATGTAGAGAGGTTTATTAAAGGATCGGTTCAAGAACTGCTTCAAATACACCCGTGCCATGTAGATTAACTTTTTTTGTGTTTACATTTTTTATGAAGAAAATTGAATGGATTTGCTGATGGAATATCCAGCTTATTGGAAAATTGTTTATTCAAACGAATGCCTAAAAACGACAATCAGGCAGACATAGAAAACCTTAATCACAATAGGTATATTTATGTTGAATAAGGAATTTTATTTCACCGCATCTTTGTTTTTGCCGATTATTCTATCACCGCTGCAGTTTTGTATTTTTTTTTTATTCTTTGATATAAATATCGAATTTATTTTCACATCTCTTATCTTTGAGTTAAGTAAGTTCAAATGTTTGAAACACAAAGCTAAATTCAAGAAAAGTGTATTTTTATTTTATTATCATGAGAGCATCCGGATAAATTTAATAGATGGCGCCACAAGACCTACAGGCGTTTGTGAGAAAGGTGTAGTTAATCTAGAAATTCTATCTTGTATCCTATCTTAGAATCTATATAAAGTTTGTGTAAAAAGTCCCCTTCAGTTCTAAAGATTTTTAAAATGAGCGCTTCCCATTTTCTTTTCAATAAATACTTTTCAGTTGGTACTGGCCCGACACAGTGCGCATGGGAAGTCGGAAATACAAATTGACAAATATAATTCTCATTTTTTTTTTCGAAAATTATACAAAACTGCGATTTAATTTAAATCTTTTGAATGTTTTCTATGTGAAATTTGAAAAATATGCATGGTATATTAATGTTGTTGCGTTGTGTATGCATTCTTATTTTTCACGTCACTGAATGAATCACAAATAATTAATTTATACATGGTGTGTCAATTTTATATAATAAAAATCAATGTTGACTTTTATACTGAAATATGAATGGTTTATTCGGTAGGAGAAAAACAGTGTGTCACACATGCAGGAAACGCTTTAGCTGCCCTTAACTATCAGCTGACCTCGCTTCGCTATGCTCACTCTTGCCTCTGTCTTGGGCTGCTAAAGCTCATTTTCAGCCCTTGTGGCACAATATACTAATTTAAGCTTATTAAACTCGAAAAATGACCTAACCTCACTATTTCCATCCAAGTATGTTACAAAAGCTAGAACTACAGGTCCAATTGGAATTTAAGATGAAAACATTCAGTGGTACTTGGCTAAACATATATTTTGAGACACCCTGTGTATAAATATCGCTATTGTTTCAATCTGCTACAAAAAACTGATAAATGTTACTTATATAACGTACAAAAACAATCTACAAACTCACAATTTCCATTCATCTTGAAAACATTTTTTGAATTGTTCAATTTCCCCATCGTATTTTCTATTATTTCTTGTTTTTTGATAAAAAAAAATGACAAAGTTTCTAATGCATTTTCTACTGTATGATATAAAAACTATGTAGCTTTACAATTAGTTCATTTGAACGACATTCTCTGTTTAATATGTATTAGTGTGTTCATTCTCAATTTCATTCTAAATTTCATGTAAAACTTTTTGTAATTTCAATTCTAGTGTGTGAATGATTGTTCATTTTTTAGAGACCGTAATATGAGAGGCATTAGATTACTGCTAAAACAAGACAAGCCAGATAATTTTACTTCGAAATGGAATCCGTTCAATAGTGAAGTTCCATTTTTGACATTTACATATCATCCACTGTATTACCACAAAGGTTTGTGTATTTCAACCACTGCAATATAATTATTATCGTTTAAATTGTAGTAGACAAAAAGTTTTCCACTCTTTTGAGTTTTTGTTTGGATATTATAAGAATAGTTATTGTTAAATGGTGGGTTTATTGTTGATTTCAGATTGTGCTGATGAAAGACTTCGCAACGTTTACAACCTAGATTTATTCATCGAAAATTTATGCCTGTCTGTGCAGAAATGGAAAGAAAACATTGTCATACTTCAACACAACATACTATTAGAAAACTACGTCGGTCTAGGATCTATTATCCATAACAGACATTCTCTGGGTTTTTTTAAAGTTAGAGGAAAATTTAGTTTTTAAAAACCATCGAATTTATACAGGGTTGAGCAAAAAACTCATTTTTGAAGAGTTGAAGTTTTGTGGGTAATTTTTTGATGTTCAACTATCAATTGCTTCATGAAATGTCTATTTTTTAATATAAATTTTACCAAAATTATAGTATAAGCTCTTCAAAACTGTACCTAGTTGTTTCAACAAAATATTAAATGGAAAATATATTTTAAAATATGTAAGATAAGTATATTTATGGTAAACTAATTAATATAAATTGAAAAGAAATAACCCCACAACGATTTAATGATGGGATTTGTATCAGAGCCAACCCTGGAATTTAAGGTAATCTTGATGTGATAATAATATGTATTATTTAATAGTCAATTATTAATCGATGCTTATGTAAAAATAGCAAAATATTTTTGGAGAGAATCTCATTGATTTCAACGACAAATTCCTATATCTACTTAGACTTAGTTCTAAACGTTTCAGACCAATGATGATATATATGATTATATTATATCGAGTAACTTATTTTCTACATATCAAGGTGGATTAATTTACAATTTGCCTTATAGAAAAGTATTATTTTCAAAGCTTTTACTTTTGTGCACATATTAAATGTGGATGTATGTATAAAAATATGTAACGCACTTATCTTTATTATTTCTTTGTTTATTTATATTTATAAGTGTATTTGTTTGAGCATAAAATGGATATATCTATGTTGACTTCTAATTACTTGTTTTATTTTCCAAATTGCAATGCTTAGTGGATGGCCTGTTGGTTCTGTCAGTGCCAAAAACTTGGAAAGAAAACTATAATTGTATCTGGCACCTGTCGTTTGTCATGGCGCTCCACAAAACCCGTCAAATCACTAAATGCCACCGAATGATTAGAATTTTTATTATTTTCTCGTTAACACAGCACATTCTGGGTGAGCAGACTCGTTATTTGTTTTGTTGGATGAAACTTTAGAGAGCAGCATCTCACATTGAAGGTATGTTAACATTTCTGCACACCTAGCCCAACCTTACTGACCTTTTGTCGTTGTTACCATTGGATAAACTTTTTTTAGACAATGATATTACTCTACCTCGGTTTCTGGCAGCTTCCAAAGACATTTGACTTTTTAATTTCCACCAGCTCAGACATTTTTAATTTACAATAAACCGAAATGACAAGTAGTTACCAAACTTCCCAGAATAAAAGTATTGGGAAAAGTAGGATTCGATAGATGGCGCTCTGAAATGTCAACGTCATCTTAGCAACGAGTAAAACAAATCAGCTGCCGTATAAGCCCTTTGATATTTAAGTGGTTTTATTTTGTTGTTTTAGTTATTTTCAGTGTGTGTTTTGTAAAACTTTTGCTTTTTCTTTGATTGTGCTTTAGTATTTTGTGTTGTTAAACTAAATTTTGACTCCTAATATTTTTATTTTTGGAGTAATGGGTATGGTTGATATTTGTGAAAAGTACAAGAAGCGTTCAATTAACTAATTAACTTTTTAGTTTTAGGTCTGATTTCGTGTTTTTATTTTATTTTTGATATAATTATATCGAGAAAAGTTGCAGGGAAGGTAGGTTTGTATTGCGTGAAAAGTAGGTACAACAAGCGTCCAATTAACTGTTTAGTTTTAGGTCTGATTTCGTGTTTTTATTCTATTTTTGATATAGTTATATCTACAAAAGTTGCAGGGAAGGTAGGTTTGTATTGAGTAATATTTTTAATCTTCAATACCGACTTATTTTACTTTGATCTCCAATGAAAACAAAAAATTGAATAACATAACCTCTTCCATAATATCTCTGATTATATAAAAATATTACCTCAGAATTGATGTCAGTTGAGTTAAACAGAAAAATAGAGTTTTAAACTTGTCACTGACCCAAAATTGAACAAATAAAGTACGAATTTACGGTAATTACGTTGACTTGAATATAATACAAAAACAATGCAAAACGAATTATTTTACTCATTGCGACAGTTTCACCGAAGTTTCAGAAAATAATTACCGATCTTTTTCAAGAATTCAATATATTAATGACTGCCCAGTTACTAACAAAAGATATACGAACTCTACTCCTGGTTATATTGCCAATGAACCATTAGATTCCAAATAACATTAAATTCCTTGAAACTATATAATTTGTACTTATTTTTGTGCGTTGAGTTGCATGAGAAGCTGTAATGCCTGTCACAGAAGCAATTGCAAGTTGTTCAAGGCTGCAAAGGAACCACGTGGAATCTTTCCATAATTTTAAAATAAAATCAATCATTGTATTATAATACCTGGTATAATTTCATTTGGACACTCTGTATCACAACTATAAGCAGCAAAGGGGTATGCAACTGAACAGACAGGAATAATGCATGTTTGGTTGCATACCTATTAGAGAGGTATGGAAGTTCACTAGTAGATGGCGGTATCGAACAGTTTTTGTAATGATTGACCTCTCTATCCTACCCTAGTAAGCTATGGTTTAAATTTCTGTGCTCTCTTACGATACTCTGTTCAACTCTATTGATCTGCTCGAACTAATTCCGTGAAAAGAAAAAACTGAAAAAAGAACAACAGTTATTTGATTTGAAATGGAAATGGTTTATTTTCTACTATTTTTCTGTATGTTTCAACTGGCAGTGTGCATAGATCATAGATAACGTGCATCATAGATCACAGATGACAAGCAGTCTGGACATAGAGTACACCATCTAATTAGATTAGTTAGATGGTGTACTCTGTGGTCTAGCAGGAATGTTTTTTCTATGGTGGCAGGTATGGCATTAGGCATAGGCGCAGATGTTATTTTATTTCTAAAAACTGTCGACATAAAATCACAAAATACGATATCAAATGTTTCTTTCAAAAATACAATGCTCTTGTAAGAAGGAAATCATTATACTTTATTTAAAATCTGTAACGGAATCGAATTGAAATTAATACTATTCAAACCAAAATTTTGCCTATGGATTTAACCAATTCGTACGGAAACTATGGTGAAACTCGAACCTTACAATATAATATTTAAAGTGGTAGATGTTTTGTTGTAGACGACAATGTTAAACTATGATCGTTTGTTTGTATAGTGTACCCAGCTGGAATCAAAAGGTGACAATCAATTAAGCTAAATACTTACTTGCAAGCAATTTAAAATATAATTATGGAAGTCGACTATGAATACATTCAATCCAAAACGTCTAGTAACAAGATTACAAGATTCCACCCTTACCACGGTGAGAATATAGTTTTATCAGAGGACGGAACAGTAGCATATAGAAAAAAAAGCTTTGCAAATGCTGTAACTTTCAGCGAAAAACCACTAGCACCAGGTGAAATCTTCTTACTGGAAATAGAACAGAATGAAACTGGATGGAGTGGTCATATGAGATTGGGCTTAACCCAACTGGATCCTGCAGCAATTTGCAGAACAGGTAAATTTTAATTAAAAACCTGACAAGTAGTAGGTATACTTATAAAGTAATAATTCAGATTTTTTTATGCATATACTTGTTGATTAATGAACTTAATTAAAGTTAGTATTGATTCTGTGTTACAATTGTTAAATTTGAATCTATAAATTAATGGAAAGATGTGCGCATGTTTATTTTAGGTGCTATTCCAATGTATGCTCTCCCTGATCTGTTAGACATAGGAAAATCATGGATATATGGAATCAGTAAAGCTCAAAATAGTATTTTTGAGTATGAGGAAGGAAATGGTTGGAGATGTGTACCTTCAGGTGTAAAAAAGGAAATGAGCAACAGTAATTTTATTAAGACTTGTAGAGGTTCGGTCCCTATTAGCTTGCTTAGATCAAATCAATCTGGACCAATTCTTCCTACTGATAAGAGCAGTAGGATTGGTGTAATGTACATTCCCACTGATGAATTTGAAGCTGATATGCATTATGTTATTAATGGTGAAGATCAAGGTGCATGTGTGAAGAGAATTCCTTTTACAGAGGCACCTTTACATGTCGTTGTAGATGTATATGGTGTTACAAAAAAAGTTAGAATTATTCAGTTGTATGTAGGTAAGTTTATTTTTGAATTTATCATTGTTCATAGTTTCCCCTTACACTTGTGACTTGAAATTTTATTATTGATTGATACTATTTATTGAAGATTTACACTAACCTCTTCCTAATAGATTTGACATTCAACTTCCTCTGTTAAACATTCCCAAAATCTGACTTGTACAACTGTCAACATTAAGGAAGCTGAGTTTAGTATTAAGAATGGCTTATCAAAGCCTGCACTTGAGATTTGATGGTAAAACAGGTGTTAAATCTTAATTTATTTTCAGTTCCTACTCTTCAGTCTGCATGTAGGGATGCTATTCTTCATCATATTTCTAAAAAGGCTGTTGTATCACTACCTCTACCGAAATTTCTAAAAGACTATTTGTTATTTCAAACCTGAAGAAAAATTGGTTTCTTGGATTGTAATAGAAATCTTGGTAAGTATACCAAATGAATTTGCATGTTTTAAAGATTTTCCACTTTTAAGTAATTTAACGTTTTATATCTTTCAACTTTAAGCCTAAAACTTCAAAATTTTCTTACTTATTTTTATCTTGTGTTAAGTACTGTCTTTATGGTTATCTATTGTGAAGGGCTAATCAATTTTAAAATGGAATGATTGTCCCAATCTCACATAGAATGTCTTCAATTCTTGGTCCTTGGTATATGAATTGACTATATTTTTTTATTTTAGATTTGGTTGTTATATATTTGAAGTTGGTAACATGTAACACATTTATATATTTGTAAATCTCCTATAAACCTTGAAAATTTAGATAAAGATTAACGGAATGACAGGTTGTAAGACTGAACCTAAGTGTAAACTTTTTCTTTTATTAGGAATATGTGATTTTATTATTTTGTAATATATTGTGA
This sequence comes from Galerucella tenella, assembly GCA_910591685.1. NCBI lineage: Eukaryota > Metazoa > Arthropoda > Insecta > Coleoptera > Chrysomelidae > Galerucella > Galerucella tenella. Next base: position 67,364 of record CAJUYH010001022.1, read on the forward strand.
TTTAAAAAATGTTTTATTGCCAGCAAAATTAAATGTCTAATACACAAAAATTGTTTTTTATTACTTTTATTCAAATCACTGAACCACAACAATGAAGATCATGGTAATATGGATGTCATTTTTTTAGGTTGAAATGTGACATTTTTATATGATTTGTTGTAAAAAGTTTTACATAATTTGACTATTTATAATTAGAATTTGAAGATTTCAATGTCTTTCAGTAAATGTGAATATCTTTATAGCTGAGTACACATGACTAAAAGTCAAGAAAACATTTGCAATTTTAAAATAAAAAAATTTTACACAGAATACAAAAATGTTTTCTTGACTTTCAGTAAATGTGGCTACACCACTTAAATTAATGGCAATATTCTAACATGACAATGACATTTGATATTTGCAATGATCGAAGGAGAGGGCGACATCTATTGCTCTACTTAGGAACGTTTTTTTGCGCCCTCTAGTGACAGGCAGAAGAAATTCCTTAAGAAATACAATTCTAAAATAGGGACTTAAAAAATCAATTAAATTAGGTATATATTCCAGCAGAACTCTAGAATGAAATACACCAAGCTTCTGCAGAAATTAAGACTTTAATTAAAACCCATGTCAAATGTAGGTAATTGACAATTTTTATTTTAATTATTAATTGCTGCGTATCATCTTTTGTGCAATACATGATATACTTGAATATCATAAGCGTTCCAAAATATTTTATAGCGGCAGCAATTTTGATCGACTAGGTATTTGAGTTAAAATTTATCGTGAAATTTTACTATTTATATCAATTTTTTCATCGAAATCGTACACAACTTTTTCTAAGGTTTAGATTTAGACATAAATAGAAATGAAATATATGGAAGAAAATAATTTCTATATAACATACTGTGAGAGAATGCCGTGATGGAAATTTTTATACATAGAGCACCTGATAACTAAAATCGAAATTTGGCGAATTAAGTAATACAAGACATTACTTTTACATCAAACATAAATTTGAAATAGATAATATACTTCTGGAGCTATAATAATATAAAATTTAATTTATAAATTGACACCTTTTAGAATAAAAAAGAAACGCCTATGGTTATATGACGTTACGTCATTGTATGACTGTTCCGTTTCGACCAATCAAGGATCGACAGACAAGCCACAAAAATAAATATGGGTGATTGTTGATAGGAATTATTGATAATGTAGGGAAAAACGTCAGTCTATTTAAACAAAAATATCCATAAACACGATAAAAAATTGTAATAAAAGTGATTTGTTAATATTTAGTGTTAGTTTAAATAACAACAAACATGGAGTCATTTGTTACCCTCATAGTTAAAGCCCCAAATCAACAAATTGAAGATCAGACAATTAAGTGTGAACCTACATGGACAATTCAAAAATTAAAACAACATTTATCGGAGGTGTATCCAAGTAAACCCGTAAGTAGAACTCTTATGTAATTCTTATGAAATTAAGGAGTATTCAAATATATATTCGGTCTTTGCTTAGAAACCATTTCATATAAGTTTAAAGTTCATTAATTGACTATTATATAAATTCTAAATACTGGAATTTACTAAAGGGAACTTTAAATTTAATACCAAGATCTTCAATAACAACTGTCAAATATATTGAACCAAACATGTGAGAAATTGAGTAGTTTATTTATTACTATTATGTAAATATTACCCCAATTTAATTTCTTTTAGGATAATTGTTTAATTTACCCAAATAATAGAAAAATAACCCAAAGAATACCCCTACTTAACCATTACAAAAATTAGAATATATCAGATAAAACATTTCAATTTTTCTTATCAGTTGGCATAATCTTAGTAACTATCATGTATATTAAATCACAACATAATGATCATAGGTACTTAAGTAGTAATAAATAATGTAACAGCCTTTGTGGTTTTACTTATTTATCTAGGTTAAAAATGCTTAATAAATTGAAAATTTTAATGAAAGCTTCAAACTTTTGAATTTAAATATTTGATAAAATATCTGGGAGAACAATAGCCATAATACCTATAAATAGTAGAGTAGAATTATTGCCATTAATCAAAAATTGTTTGCAGCCAAGACAGGAACAGAGGTTAATATACTCTGGACAGTTATTAAATGATTCCGTAACTCTGGAAGAAGTATTAAGGCAATATGAAGGTCAAGAAACACATACAGTTCATCTTGTGTGCTCTTCAAAATATATGAATAGAATTCCAGAAATTAAACCAGTACCACAGGCTAGCACACCAAATAATGTTCAAAATCCACCATCAACTTCAAATCAACCTACTAATACAAACACAACAAGAGAACAGAATCAATCAAATGTTCCTCCTAATATGCCATACTTTAATGTAAATAGTGGACCTGCAGATCACAATCAATATGCTATGCAGTTAGCTTGGATGCAGCAGGCTTATTTCCAGTATATGGCTCAGTACATGCAACTGTAAGTATTTGGATTTTAATATAATAGGCTTTGGTAGTGGTTTTTTATTTAGTGTTTATATGTTTAAAAATAAAATATGAAACAAGTTTGAAGATGTAATTAAATGAGGTCAAACCAAAAGTTGCGGAATTTAAATATTTCAGTGAAAATTGTATGTTAATATATTTTGTTGTTGTGAAACTGGCAGGTGTAATTGAAGCAGGAAATCGTTGTTTATCTTTTGTATTAAGAACAAAAATAAACACAAAAATATTTTTGTTTTTAATAAAAGTGTTAATTACCTTCAAGATTACATATAAATATATTACAATGCTGATAAAATTTTATAAAATGAAAGGTAAATTAGTTATAAAAAACAAGTTTATACCAAGGGTTCCTTAAAATAGTCCAAAAGCTGGTAATGTTTTTTTTTTAATTTCAACACACCCTGTATAGTTAGTAGATAAATATTTTTATCTATTATTAGTAGCTTGGACTTGGTACTGACAAAACATGTGTCAAAATGAAATACAATGATAAATCTCAAAAATGCTGATGAAGTCATATAACATAATATTATACCAAATTATTTTAAAATGACCTTGTCAGAAAACGTTTCCAAATTGGATTTGGGTCTAAGTGTGTATGGAGTTACATAAGAGATTTATATGATTCTGTAATGGGTGCCTCTAGTAGAGAAAGTATAATGTTCACGAATTGGATTAAAAAAGATTATTGTAGTGAAAGTAATAAATTGGCCACCATTATTTCTATACTTAATCAAATAATAAAAAATAGTATTTCACCGATATTGATAATAGAGTTTATACAAAATCGATGGCTACATTGTTTAGTATGAAAATTATAACCTTATAGGTATTACTTACTTACTTATACAATATTAACAGGACCGGTTTTAAATAAATTCAAATAAGCAAAAGGGGTTTCGAAAAATTATCAGTATTAATATAAGCAACAATTGTGACATAAATGTATCATATAGGAATCTTCTAAACATTGTTAACAGAGGGACTGGACCTATATATAATTACAAAAAGACTTGCACCAGTTGTAGAAAAAAAGTTATCGGTAAACAACGACTACAACGAGAAATACGTGAATACTTGACATATCGGCGACCATAGAACTGCTTATCAAGAGTGCAATGCTTTATGCCAGTTGTCACATGTCGTTGTCACATGTCATTAACAGACAACCAACATGATTTTAGAGCTATTATATATATTATGGAGGGTAGAGGTAAGGAGAACCGTCTCTGTGTTTGAAAAAGTGTCCGTAACAGCGCGTCCAATAAGGGTGGCGCTGCGGCACCTTAGGATACTTTTTAAAGAAAGCGCCAAAAGTGATTAGAAAAAGATAGAGAAATAAACAAGGTAAATAGTTGAAGTTTTGTATACGGGTATTTCACTAACTACTCTAGTCATGAAAATTTTTAAATATTTAAACTCAGCACACTTCACTCCGTCTACAATAGCTATGTTCATATTAGATTTTTTTGTACACCAGCGCTACTCTGGCAGATAATTGAAGCTTTATTGTCAGTATACAGCTGGACACTTTTTCAACTCTCCCCCCATACAAGACGGTTCTCCTTACCTCTACCCTCCATAATATATATAAAAACTATAGTCCAAGATCTATGGTCCAAGTAGAGTGATTGCCAATAGCACCTATGTGTACTTAGAACATAAAACAGACAGGAAGGAGTCTTGTCACTCATTAGCTGTATAAGAAAATGTGACGGGAGTCGCCATTTGCAACACCCTAATTATGACTCATTTGTGAAGTTGACGTTTACTGACGTAGATTGTAGGCACGTTTTTTTTACATCATCTATTCACCATTGGTTGAATGACGTCAGCCTCCGCTGCAACGACATGTTGGAGTCATCAGTGGAACATAGAAAAACGCAGTTGTCATTTAAATTATCTGACCACTGACAATCTATTTCTAAGTTTATTGTTGTTATTAGCAGTTCATCTGATAGTTCCACTTGAAATTTTTTCAATTTCTGACGCTGTTAATAGCGCCGTCAATACCACATTTTAAATTTATTTCTATTAATTTGTCCATTTCTTTGACTGCTTCAAAAAATCGTTAATTTTTTGAGGTTAAGCTGTCATTTTGTGAACAACCAAAGTTATCTACCACCTCGATACCTACGGTGGAGTGGTTTGAAATTTTGGCTGATGCAACAGTAATAAATGAACGCGTCATTTCTTCAATTTACAATCCACCAATGAATATAAAAACGCAGTTGGTCGATTGGTGGATCTACCGGTGAATAAATGCCTTGTTTATGTAGTTTTTTTTGGTGAAAATAAGTTTAAACGAAAGTATTATCAGAAGTATTATTCTATATTCGTATTTTCATTGCTCCTAGAAAATATTGTTTGTATATGACATAGGACAGCTTATAGTTTTATATTTAATACATTTCAATAAGCTACAATTTTATAATTTCCCATATCCCATACCCTATACAAACAGTACGCCACTGTCAAAACGGAAACGACTATTCGCCATTTGCAACCTCCTATTTGGACGCAAACTTATTTGGTAAATGCTCCTTCCTGTCTGTTTTATGTTCTAAGTATGTGTATGATGTGTTGTATAAACTAACCTCTTTATTTTGATGATTTGTTCCGAGAGATAACCTCACTTTCACATAAGTAGTACTTAAGTAGAACATACACTTCGACTTATGCTAAGAACGACTTACGACGCGGTGCAGAAACACATGTTTCCTAGGTCTTACTTAAATGCCCTACGGATCTTCTACAAGCTCATCATTTACTATCCACTCAAGTGTTGAATAATATAATTGTTTTCTTTTCTTTTTAGAGCAGCAAATTCGTACGGAGCAACACCTCAGACGGTACCAAATAATGGAGACCCAGCTCCGAATCCTGCCGAGCAAGCTCCAGCAGCCGCCGAAGTTCCAGCGGCCATGAGAGATGCAGATAATCCAGAACGAGATTGGTTGGAAGTTTTTTACATGTTAACGAGAGCCACGGTACTATTCATCGTTATATATTTCTACTCGAGTCCAATAAGATTTTTATTTGTTTTCCTCTTGGGCGTTGGTTTATATTTGTATCAAATAGGATTCTTTAGGAATATGAATAATAATAATAACATTATTAACGGACCCCCCGAACAAGCGCAAGAAGAAGAAGCCGCTCCGTCGAGGTTCATGATTGTTTGGACATTCTTTGCAACATTTTTTGCGTCTCTAATTCCCGAAATTCCAAATCCTATTTAGTGATTTTAAATTTTATCAGTTGGAAGATTTACCTACATATGTTTTGATTACCACATTGATATTTTTTATTGTTTGCAAGATATTTGCAGGTCGATCTAACCCCAGTTGAATAACTTCAATATTAAATTTCGATTTTAGCAATTGGCTTTGAAGAAAGGGGGCATTCGGAAAAATACGTTTTTGATATTTTTGTATAGCTGAAAAGTTTGAATGAAGAAAATTTCTACAAAAATATTGGGGTGACAATCAATCGCTGAGATCTAAAAGATCTATTCTACATAGTTCCGGAGGAATTTCTCAAAAATTAGTTGTTCATTTATACCTATTGTGTAGAATGTGGGTACAAATTTAAATATTTAATTATTGAAAATTTTGTCTAAAGACTTTGTATTTTTAGTAAAATTAACAGTTCTGGCATCTAATCGTAGAATTGTCTAAGGTGGTTCCTATTAAACGTAAAATAACATAATCTGATTATTTTAAATTTTCAATATAGTGTTCAACTTCAAATTTTGACCCCATCTTTTATTATGTAATATTAATAAGTGACAAAAAGGATATTAATAAATAAATAATCTAAATCTAGTCTTTGGATTAACAGGAAAAAATTAAAACAAACATTTACTGAATATATGCAACTCATAATGCAGAATCATCAATCACTAATAATTCAACCCAATAAGACGTTTTTATCCTCCCCTGTAAAATCAAACTGGATTTCCGACATTTGCGAATTAGGGTAACGATATAATTGCTGGGAATATTTAAAAATATCTGGAATATACCATTTGTGTTAAAATACAAAAGTATGAGAAAGTAGTACAAGAATGTAAAAATTGTTAACCGAAATGTGACTTATGTACCTTTTCTTGATCAAATTTATCAGAAACCAGAAATTTAAACGGAATTGAAGATACTGGTGATTATTCTTATCACCTCATTAAACATTTTAGAATCCCTGCAGCCAACTACTAGACAGGATTAAAATATTGAGTTTACTTTCAGTATATATTTCGTCTAAACTTAAAATCAACAGAGTATCTTTATATTATGCAAAAAAATGTGATCTTTGTGCATTTTTTTAAAATCTGTCAATAATTCTATCTATGCTATACCACATTTCTTTCAGTCACCGATATTATAATACAACTTATATAAATATAATTTATCTTTTAAAGTATCATTACGATAACGAAATTCCAATTTAGCTTTATCCAGTTCAACATTTAAAGACAAATTATATCTTAAAGTAGGTAATATTTATCATACCTGAATACTGTATAGAAAAAAAGTTTTCTAATTTTTTAAGATCTGCTGAGAATGATGAAAAAAACCAATGCAATGTTACAAACTGTGCTTTTTATTGTACATATTTTATTATTAGCTTTAGCGAAGATGTGATTTAATTAATAAAACTATATATTAATTTAAAAAGTGTATTTATTAAAAATAATGCAACCTAAAAAAACAGTTTCATATTCAGTAACTCAATTATTTTAGTGTGTGGGAAGAGACATACATCTTTATTACCATAGAGGGTTCAACATTTGACACTTATGTAAAGACGCCATTATTTTAATCAGATTCATCAGTATCTATAATAAGTCTTCCTTTTTGTTTAAATCTTCCTGTACCATCAGAACTATCCGAGTCTTGATCACTATCTAGATCATTATTCATTTCTTTTTGCTTAAGTGGATCAGCAGTAATATTCTGGATATTTTCCTTAACTGAACTGTCAACGTTTTTATTGCTTTGAACTGGCTGTTCATTATCACTATCAGATGTTTCAATCAAATTATTTTTTTGTGTGGACTGACTTTGTGATGGCTGTTGTACATTATCTTCATCACTATCAACTATCATTTTGTTTTGTTGTGATTTGTGTGTTAAATTGTCAAGATCGTCATCACTATCAGTTGATATTGTCCTTTTTTTCCTGGAGGAACTTTGAGAATTCTTAATCTTTTTCAAAGATTTACTCTTTTTCTTCTTTAGTTGAGAATTACATAAAACTACACTTTCATTACTGCTGCTAGAACTATTTAAATAATCACTATTCCTATTTTGATTTGAATTTTCTTTCTGTAATCTGGTGTCATTATTTAAATCACTCTGTTCACTTTCACTGTCACTAATAGCATTCCTCCTTATTGCATTTGAAATCTTTTTGTCATACAGTTGTTCCTTATTGATAGCTTGCACAGCCTCACCACCAGATGAATCACTATCTTCATTTATCAAGTTCAAAATATTGTCTATGCCCAATTCTTCTTCATTGGCTTCCATTTCTACATTGTTGGCTTCATTATCATAATTTTGGCTAGGAGTGTATTGCTGACTGGTTTCACCATTTATTCTTGACAATCTTTCTTTTCTGATAGCCTCAGCCCTTAATCTATTTTGATTTATACGTTCCAATTGATCTTCTGTCAACTCAGGTTCAGATTTATTATTATCAGTTGATAATAAGTTATTAAATTGATCATCAAATGGTTCAACAAAACCTTCCGTTTCTATTTTTTCTTCGCTTATGTGTTCTTCAAAAACATCTTCAATACCCATTCTGACTTTTTTCAAATAAACCTGCAAAAAAATATGATAAAAAAAATATCCTATTAATTTTGTTTTTAAATTTTACCTGAGTGGACTTCTTGTTACCCAGGTACTCTAATCTTTGAATAGAATCATCAAATGTAAACTTGGGGAAAAAACGATGGCACCAATACTCATAAATTTTCATAAGTCGATTCAAATCTTGTTCTTCAAATCCCTTGCCTTTGAATTTTACATCCTTAAAATGATTTATAACCGCAGGTAAGCCTTTTGCAGTCCTTATAGTCTGCTCATTAAATTTCGGTTGTGGATTTTTTATTATTCTCTTGGGTTTAACTACTTTATTTTCATCTTTTACATTTTCATTCTGCTGATCACCATGTTCTCCAGTTTCGTGTTCAACAGTAGCACTTTCACGAGGGCTATTGTCTAAATTAATAGTATCTGGTGGTATTTCCTCATTTTCACTAAAATACTCATTATCTGAAGACATTTTTCTTGATAAAACTGACTAAAACTGTCCTCTTCCTTCACACTATGAGGAAACTTCCCGCCCTTATTCTTTTAGGTTATATTATTTTGACAGATATTATTCAAAATTGTTTAATTCATTTTCAGCACTTGTAGAGTTTATTTCGCCATTTTCCGTGTTAAAATTGGAAGTTGGTTGATTAATTCTAGTTAGAAATGATTGTAGAAGGCGTTTATTTAATCGATCAGTTTGGGAAAGTTCTCGAACTTCAGTGGGTGTATTGGTGTCTTCATTGTTTTCTTCCAATTTAGAATTATCTACGTTGTCTTTGACGGGCATCTTTGTTTTGATTTATTTTTCCGAATACAGTTATTGTGGAAGTGTGGAAGACAAATTATTTTTCAATGAAATGATTCAGCTTTTTAGTTTTGACATGTGTTGTATTTTATTTTTTTTTTGACGTCCGATTGTTGACTTTTAGATTCAGTGTAATGTTCTAATGTTATCTATGTTTTAGATACATACATACACAAATTCTGAGCAGTTTTATAATAGCCATCTATCGAACTGTTGACGTACTTATGGTGGTAAGTGAATTCCCTTATGGCATAATACATATGACTGTAACTCACTGTGAGGAGATGTGAGCGTGAGCGTTGTGAGTACTCAATACTGAACCAAGGACGTTGTCTCTGATCGTAGCCAGTGGTAGCCAAAAAAAAATACATAGAAAAAACGTTGGTTGTGCTCTGACCTAACCAAGTGTAGAACGTGCTTCGTGTTTGACATCTGTCACAATTATTTGACGTCCAAGTAAATATTTATAAGGTAAAATATTTTGAATTCGTCGTTTGCTGTCGTTAGGTTAGTTTACACCGCGTGGAGCAATTTGGACTGAGGACCAAATCGTGGACTTATATATTTTAGAGCATCAGTGTTTACACTGACTGTTTTGCTGGATTAAAATAGTCCAGGTTCAAAGTCTGGGACCAAAATAATTGACATTTTCATATTGAAATGACATAACCTTAAATCTCAAGTTAATTTTATGGTAGATTTTTATTATATTTTTTTATTTAGTTATTTTATTCAGCTTTTTTAGGTTATTTTGACCCGATCTTACGTGACAGCGACCTATTTTTACTCTGTGCTTTTAGAAAACTGTCACTTTGGTCCGCGAATATTGATGTGCCGTGTTTACACCGTTAAAAGTTGAATTTAATCCACCCTAGTTGAGACGGATCAAATTCGAGTATCAAATTTTACTCCTTGGGTGTTTACACCGAAAGTAAAGTACACGTGACGTCATTTAGACCTCGGACTAAAAGTTTGGTACGCCCGGTGTAAACGTACCTGTTGTTGTTTTCAGATTTCAGAGCACTTTCAGAGCCTTATGGCTGACACTGATTGCAAAGCATTGTGTGAACTTTGTTGTGCTGTATTTGCAAGACGATCAAGTTTGATCAGACATATAAAAAATGTACATTTTCCTAAACGGGCTTTCATATGTGAACATTGTAGCAAAAGTTACATTACCAAGAGTAATTTATTGCGGCATATAACTAGTACACATTCCAACATAAAAAATAAGCGATGTCCATTAATGTGGCATTGTCCGTTATGCATTTTCGAAAGTGATAAAGAAACAATGGTAGAACATTATCAAATTGTTCATAACATTGTAACTGCTTACACAGACATGTCATTCAAATCATTTGATGATTTTCAAAGATGGAAACAAAATATTGAAAGTGAAACTTGTTCAAAATATATACGATATCGAATAAAAAAATGTCCTAATAAAGTGAAATATTATTATAGATGTCATAGAGATGGTCTGTATAAGGGGAGAGGAAATAGTATAAGACGTTTGAAGAAAATAGGTTCTAATAAAATAAATGGACATTGTCCAGCTAAAATAGATGTTTGTGTGAATGAAATTACAGAATTAGTCTCCATAAAGTATATAAATAGCCATGTAGGTCATAAAATGGAATCATTTAGACTGTCTATATCAAAGATGGACAAACAAATAAAAAAAGTGACTAAAGAATATGTTCAAGAAAACAAAGATAATTGTATTAAATCTGACATGCACACAGAACAGATCAAAACAAATATAACACTACCTATTAATGATATTTCTTTAAATAAGTAAGAATTTGTTTTTTTTTTAATTTTAATTATTGAATTTAAAATATGTTTCAGGGAAGCATTAGAAAAGAAAAACAATTTTCAAACTGAAGAGATAAAAAATACACTAGTAGATCAATTTCAGTTGATTGTACAAAATATTAATTGTTCAGAACAACTTAATGTTGTTCAAAAACAATTGACACTGCTTAAATCTGTATTAGATGAATTTAATAAATAATGGTTTACATATTTTTAATATACGAGGGTTGTTTTCTTTTTCAACCTCCGATAGGCTATAAAGAAAAGAGGGGTGAATACAGGAAAGATTTTGTTATCAGCAGTAATGTACAATGCAGGTTACTTCTTTACATAATCACCTTGACAATTGAAATGTTACCGCTAATGATTGGGAGTGAGTTGTGACGGTGTTTTTGAGTTCCAAGTCATTTTCCACTGCTTCAGTTCGGGAAAAAGATTAAAGTCACGTGGCGCTAGGTCGGGACTATATGCTGGGTGTTCAAAAATGTCCCATTGAAATTGCTGAAGGAGCTGTTGGGTTACTTGCGCGCTGTGAGGATGGACATTATCAAGGAGCAGAACAATTCCAAAAGTCAGCATGCCTTTTCGTTTGTTTTGAATAGCTCTCCGTAAGCGTCGCGAAGTTTCACAATAATAATCTGCATTGATTGTTGTTCTCGGCTGCATAAACTCCACAAGCAGTACCTACACCTTTTTGGTCCCAAGCGAGCACAAACTTCTCTATAGCGCAATTGTTCAATCACTACAGAATAAAGGGTGGATCTTGGAACTTCTGGAAATTTCACCGATGATTTCGAAGGTTCACTTATGGTGAACCTTCAATTTTCCTAATCACTTGGTCAATTCATTGAACAAGGTCGTCTGTAGTCACAGACTTGCGTCCTTGACCCCCTTCATCATGAATATTAGTTCGACTATCTTTAAACTTTCGACACCATTGATTAACAGCACCATCACTCATGAAGCTTCCTCCATACACTCGAGCGATGAATTTTCTCAGCACTGTTACCTTCTGCTTGCAAGAAACGAATAACACTTCACAATTCACCCTTGGCGAGAGAATCAATAGTGACAGCCATGTTCACCTGACTGCAGCTCAACAGAAAATAGCGTGATGGTCTCACCAATGACAGAATGTATTGAATAGGAGATGCGCAGTCGCCTACTACGCACACTAGTTTCCTCGAGCATGTCTGGCTTTCTTACTATGCGATCGGAGGTTGAAAAAAAAAACGACCCTCGTAATATATGTTAAAGTCCACCAGTTCTGGTTTAAAACTGGTGTAAGCCAACTCAATATAAAGAATGAATAGAACAAAGTTCATTGCAGTTTTATTGATATAAATAAACTCATAATAATTATCAAATACATACCTAATTGTTATTAAAACAAATTATATCTAGGAATATCAAGTTTATTCAAAATTTTAAACTAATTTTTGCATAATAGCAGAGTTAAGTAATCCAGCAGCTGAAATGGTTTGTGCATCATCCAAAACCTTTGATGGGTAAGAGGAGAGAAGATTAAATGCTTGATTCTGATATTGAGGCCGTGCAACTTGAATATACGTTCTAATTTCTCCGACAGTATGTTCATGATTAAATTGTCCAACTAATCTTGAACCATCAGCTAAACGAATCTGCAAGCTGAAAATAAATGGAATATAAATTTCAGATACTGAACATTGATTAGTTCTTACTTAGTTGTAGGTTGAGAATTATCCAATTTCAGCTGCTCTTTGGCTTTTGCTTCATGGTTAGGTTTGTCCTCTTCACTGCAAGTGCCTACAACTGCTGGTGCAGGGCTTCCTAAAGTATAACCTTGTCCTTGGAAAGCATTTTTTGTTTTTAAAGGTTTAAAAACTTCAATACGATGGTCTTCCATTGCTAAGTGAATCTAAAAACTCACTCATTTTAAATCAACAATTTAGTAATAGTGTATTTATCTGACGATGATATAAATAAATCAAAATAGTTCTTACTTCAGAAGTTCCTCTTCTCAATTCCTTGGGGATTTTCCCTTGTCGAATAGCTTCAAGAAATTCCTTATTAGCTGGGTCTGTGTACAGTCTTAAATCCCCATCATTAACACTGAATCCATTTTGCCACAATCTCAATGTCACCTCAGAAGGAGCACTAGGTTCAGGAATTCCTGGGACTACAACAGTGTCATTGTCATCCTGTCCAAGCTTATACCCTGTTCCTCTAAAGGCTCTGGTGTTGGAGGTAGATGCACTAGGTTCAACTATTTCCACTCCATGTCTAAATTAACGCATAATAAAATGGGTAAGTAGCTGGAAAACGCTGATTAAAAAGTTAAACTTACTCTTGAACAGATTTAAACATGTCTGCAACAAAGTCTTTCTTCTTGGGAGGACCTAAGACTTGCTGTCCACTATTTTCAGATCCTCCAGCATAGTAAGCCTGCCCTTCTTCCTCTTCTTCACTGGAGCTAGTGATTGTGTTAATAGTAGCTAAATTTGAGTTTTTAACCTTTGGTTTTGGTTTTTTAATGGATATTGGAGATCGTGGGGATTCCGTGCTTTGAGGCACTTCTTCAACAATATCAGAATCGTCCCCATCATTTTCGTAATATCGTGCTATTGCAACCTAAACGAAACAGTACATCATTTTATGACTTTTTAGTTTACAAACTAACCTCTAACTGCCAAGTTGCCGAATCCAAAAAAAATCTTGCCCTATCTTCACTTGCTCCAGTTATTGAAGTGAACTGAGTTATTTTTTCCTCCTGATCAGACATTTTTTATAACTATATACTATTATTATAAGGATTACAAATAGAAATGTTCATATCCAAAACACCTCGAAAAACGTCTGTCATCAGTGTCATCTAACTTGACATAAATCAGCTGTCACCCCCCGTTATCGGCATTTTCTCAAATTAACAATTCTAATTATTACGGGCGCGTTGTATCCTCAGGATGTATCAAAAACCTAAACTCGGTTGATATCATTGTATTATTCAGGATTCAGGAGCTTTTTGACCCGAGAAGTTTTTGGTTGTGTATTCTACCTCTTTTGTTGTCATCGGTGGGAAAGAAACAGAAGAATTTATTAACCTCAATAATTGGGTTACATATCTAACCTATAAAATATTTATTTAAATTTTTCAAAAAAATTTTTATTACTTTTAATGGCTCTATATACTAGTTGTTTATTCCAAAGATTGTTAAATGCAAGTTTAAATAATTGTCAAAAAATAAACTTAGTTTACAGGAGGTGCGTTAATTAAAAGAAAATGTTATCAAATTAAACTGTTATTATTTTAGGGTCTCATCAGTGATATATTATAAATCCAAACATAAAGTACGATATGTACAATACTTATATCCAACCAGTATTCATACAGGTCTAGTCAATTGTAAAAGAAGGAAAACAGCCGAAGAACGTGTAAGATTATATCGTAATGACCTGGAAAAATATTGTAGTAAATTGAAAATCTTTTATAGAAATCTGCCCGAATAATCGAGTATTCCCCAAAATCGAAAGGTGATTTTGTGGATGTGTGGAGGAACATAACATTAGAAGATTTAGCAAAGGTTTTAAACAAAGATATTAATTATGTATATGACATATTTTTAAATCAGTTTAGTAATCCTCAGATACCAATAACTGATATAAAGCTTCTTCAACAAGGCATCCGAAGGAGCGGTAGGCGTATGCGAATAATTGGTAAGTTTCTTCATTCTCCCTACATCTACAATAACAACTAATAAAAAGTATTTCTATTAGTTTTAATATTATTGTAGCCAAACCAACAGAAAATTCTGACGAAATTGTTAAAAATGATGTATACCCTCGTCCTCCTCCATCTAAATCTGAATTAAAGCCTCGTCCACCTGTAGTTACTATAATGGGGCATGTAGATCATGGAAAAACAACTTTACTAGATGCATTAAGGCATTCAAAGGTAGTAGATCAAGAATTTGGTGGTATCACCCAGCATATTGGAGCTTTTTCTGTGATTCTTGATTCTGGTGCTTGTATTACATTCTTAGATACTCCAGGACATGCTGCTTTTACTGCTATGAGATCCAGGGGTGCTAATTTAACAGATATAGTTGTTTTGGTTGTTGCAGCTGATGATGGGGTTATGGAGCAAACATTGGAGTCAATTAAAATGGCCAAACAGGCAAGGGGTCGGTACTTTTTCAAACCTTCCGGTAACTGTTTAACACGTTTTTAAATTTTTCAGTGCCAATTTTAGTTGCAATAAATAAAATCGATTCCCCAAAGGCAGATATATCAAGAACTGAAAAAATGTTAGTTGAAGCAGGTATTCAAGTTGAAAATCTTGGTGGAGATGTCCAGGCTATTCCTATATCTGCTCTCAAAAAACAAAATCTTGAACAACTCACTGAGGCATTAGTTTTACAAGCAGAATTATTGGAAGTAGGTGCTGACCCCAATGGACCAATTGAAGCTGTTGTAGTAGAAAGTAAACTTAACCATACTAGAGGAAAGTTGTGTACTGTCATTATTCAAAGAGGTAAATTGTAACTTTAGTAATGGAAACAGTTTTTTTTTAATGAATATATTGTGTTTTAGGAACATTGAAAAAAGGTGATATATTGGTAGCTGGAACCTCCATGGCGAAAGTTCGAGCTCTCAAAGATGACAAAGGAAATTTACTTGATAAAGTAACTCCAGGATATCCTGTAGAAATAGAAGGTTGGAGAGAACTGCCTCAAGCTGGCGAACAAGTACTTCAAGTTCAATCAGAAAAGAAGGCTCGAGAAGTTCAGAGGTTTAGGAAAACAGAGAAAGAATCGGAGAAAATGAAAGAGGATCTAAAACTGATAGTTTTGAAAGAAGAGCAACACAATAAAGAATACAAAGAAAAATTAGAACACAAAAGGAGAATAGGGAGATTTAAGTTGAAACCAGAAGGGCCTCGTAAACCAGAATGGCAAGGTATTATTGTTAACTTTTTAAGTTTTTTATTTAAAATTGTAAATTTCAGAGGATAATTTCCCTTCATTGAACGTTATTCTGCGAGCAGATGTAGATGGAACATTGGAAGCTATTTTAAACACATTGGATACTTACAATTCAGATAGTTGTAAAATGGATTTAGTAAATTATGGAGTTGGTTCTATAACTGAAACTGATATAGAGCTAGCTGAAACGTTTAAAGGTATAAACATTTTACACTTATTTTTATTTAATGGAAAAAAAAACATGCCAATATTAATTTATTTTGACTTTTTAGGTGTTATATATGCGTTCAACGTGGATCTGCCAACGATGTTAAAAAACAGAGCTGCAAATGTAACAATTAAACATCACAATGTAATTTATAAGTTGATCGATGATATAAAAGAAGAATTAAACTCTAGGCTACCTTCGAAGGAAGAAGAGGAAATTTTGGGAGAAGCAACTGTTTTACAAGTATTCGAAATAAATCAAGGTCGCAAAACGGTACCGGTAGCTGGTTGTCGATGTCATACAGGATTGTTGAAACGATTGGCTGAATATAAAGTTGTTAGAAAAGGAGAGGTTATACATACAGGTTTGTCAAATTTTTGATTTTTCAATTAACTTATTGATTGTATAATGCTGGAAAGTTCGCTGTACATCTATTGTTGAGTTGTATTTGCATTCATTACAGCAACATAGAGCGAATTCACTTTTACGAACTGAGAACTCGCATCTAAAGTGAGGTTATTCCCCCATTTTGTACGAAACTATAGGCCTGTTCGTAGAGCAGCAGTGTTGCCAGAAGGATGGATTAGAAAATCCCCAATTGTGGCTTAATTTTTCCCTAGAATTCCCAAAAAATTCAAAAATGAACCATGAGTTTTGGAATGAACAAAGTTTATTTTTGTAATTAATTCAAATGCTAGTACTGGTTTCGTTTGTTGTGCGCCGGCGCCGGCAACGCATTGGGCGCGAGGTAGAGGTGCGCATGAGTAGTTGTATTTTAGGTATTTACAGCAAGGTTAAGAACTGAACTAGAAAAAACTTCAAAAGTTCAAACTAATTGAAGTAGTTGGCGGTAGGTGGAAGAGAAGTGGAGAGAAGAAATCAATTTGGCGACTTTAAAAACATTAAAATAAATTATAATTCTTTTGGAATATTTGGTGTTCAAAACCCCTAAATATAGCCTTAAATTCCCTATTTTAATTGATTTGATGAAAATTTCCCCAGAACTAGAGAAAATTCCTCGAATCTGGCATCACTGTTAGCAGTCACAAAAGTTAGAAACTGGACGACGCATGCGCAGAGATTTTTGTGAACGGTTTTTAATCACTGCACATGCGTCGTCCAGTTTCCAACCGTCAGCAGTGCTGCCAATGCTGTCGTTGTCAATTATTACCAACTGAGCTAAAAGTTATCCAAAATTATCCCATGTTTGAGTTTTGTATTTGTCTGGGAGAAGTATCCCCTCATTGGCAGCACTGAAAGTGAGGTTATTCCCCCATTTTGTACGAAACTATAGACCTGTTCGTAGAGCAGTCACAAACGGTTAGAGACGACGACGCATGCGCAGAGTCTTTATTGTAAACGGTTCTTATTCACTGCGCATGAGTCGTTCAGTTTTCAACCGTTTGTGACTGCTCTAGGAACAAACCTTTTGAAATATGCTCATTGCATTGCTTGGTATAGAAGTTTATTTATTAGATATTAATTTTTCAGGAGCTCTGTCTTCCATGCGACATTTAAAAAATGAAGTGGACGTAATTAAAACCGACACAGAGTGCGGACTTCAGTTTTCCGATAAAAATGTTACTTTCGAAAAGGACGATGTGATAATTTGCTTTCAAAAGAAATTAGTTCAACAAAAAACGGACTGGGATCCGGGATTTTAAAATAAATTCGTTAAATCATGTAAATAAATAATATATTGTATAAAAGTTGTTATTAACATTATATCCTATTGAATTCTTGTAAGAAATTTCAATTATAGCATCTGTATATATCTTCTTCTCCTGAAGGAAATAGATTCTCGAGACAGATTACGAAAAATCTCATGGAACCGTCCCGACTACACAAGTACGACGAGGAAAATATGAGAAAAACAGCTTGAAAGAAAGAGAAAGAATAACTGTGCGCGCGCATGGAGGTGTTTACCCAAGTCCAGGGGCTGGCTGAATGTTGATTGTCCTTTACAGAGGAAAGAGAATTCACTAGTTGGTGGTATTCAGTATGTTCCCAACATGGAATGAGTAAGGGTGTTGAAGAAATCAGTTTTATTTTCAAGTTACAATGGCTAAAATAATGTCCTATTGTAGCTAGAAATTAATTGTCAACTTGGTCAGAAACGATCAAGTTGAATCAAAAATGAATTTTAATATGAACAGGTTATGTAATAACGATTGTATTTTTTCATTTCTTCATCACCCTCACTCCTTCCATGTTGGGAACATACTGAATACCACCAACTATAGTTTGGCAAGTTTATCTGAAGCTCTACGGGATCGGTAAGAGGCGAGGAAAAACATGGCGCCTATCTGTCAAACGTACAAATGGCGTACGGTACCTATTTTACCAAGTAAAACTGAAAATACAAAGGTATAACGCCACTGGATAAATCAATATCAGTCAACTGACGAAGTGAGAGGGAAGATCTCACGCACGCGCTTGCCAATAAGAAGTCAGCTGGTCGATACAAATCACCAATTATTATGTAATTCGAGGGTGTGGTCATTATGGTTTTCGTACAACGTTGCCAGAGCTTTAAGAAGCCCATAAAAAATTTGGAAAAGTGTTCATCTTTAAATATTCATAAATTGAAAAAATAATGTTAATAGAATAAATCCAAGGAAATAAGTACATTATAAAATTAACGTTTAATCATATTTTTAATATTGTCCTATCAATTACTGATATAAACGATGCAACAGATTGCCTTATTTCCAACATTAAGAAATTAATTAGTGATGCAACAAAAAACAATAATAAAGTTAAAAAATCAAAAAACCCCTGGATCACAGAAGATATTATTAATTTAATTAATAAAAGAGAAAAAATCTATAAAATATTAAAGAAAAATAGTAATAATATTAATATTAAAAATGCGTACAACAATATCTTAAAAAAAATTTCTGTGAAAATTGCAGAGAGCAAAGCTAAATATGAAAAAAAAAAAACATTAAAAAACTTTAAAAACAATAAAAAAAAAATCTGGGCGTTTGTCAATAACAAAATAAAAGGTCAAAATGGAAAAAAGAGCACTACGGTTAATAAAATTTTTTGTGAAGAAAGTAATGTAATATTATATGAAAATGTTGATATTGTCAATTATTTAAATACTTATTTTTGTAATGTTGGAAAAAAGTTAGCTACATCTTGCAATCAAAATCAGAGAGGTGATTCTGTAGTTAATACTGGAATTGTGAACTCTATTTTTTTATTGCCAGTTACTTTCATAGAATTAAAAGAAAAAATCAATACGCTAAAAAATAAAAACGGTGGTATTGATGGCATTCATTCATCCATTATTAAAACATTAAGTAAAAACAACTCATTTATGCACTGTCTTTTATATATAATGAATACTTGTTTTAACAATGCCTTTTGTCCAAATCATTTTAAATTAGCTGAAATAGTTCCTATTCATAAAGGTGGTGATATTAGTCTTGCAAGTAATTACAGACCCATCTCTCTGATATCTAATTTTGCAAAAATCTTCGAAAAGCTGCTGCATGCTAGAATTATTAACTTTCTCAACAAATACAAGTTATTACATCCAAATCAGTTTGGCTTCAGAAAAGGAATTGGTACTAATCATGCTCTAGCCTATTTTACAAATATTTTATATAATAAATTAGACAATAGTATTTCAACTGCAGCAGTTTTCTTGGATCTGGCAAAAGCTTTTGACACTGTCAACCACGAAATACTCCTACAAAAATTATACCTTTCTGGCATAAGAGGACAGATGTATAATATTTTGAAAAATTACTTGTCTGGTCGCATGCAGCGTACTAAAAATAATGGAATAACAAGCGTTTTCAGCCCTATTGATATTGGTGTACCTCAAGGTACTATACTCGGACCGCTACTCTTTTTAATCTACATTAATGACATTTTTCTGCTGACTGATGACAATAACGAACATATTATTTCTTATGCAGATGATACGGTCCTGCTATGTTACGACAAGTATGCTCAGTTAAATTTTGGCTTGATTCTAATATTCTCTCCCTCAACGTTAAAAAAACTCACTGTATAACTTTCGGTAACTATCTTGACAGCGTTCCCCTTCACTTTACAATAAAAATTGGAACTGAGAGTATTTCTGTGGTTGACAATGTTAAGTACTTAGGTGTAATAATTGACCAGCATCTGAGATGGGAGAAGGAAATAATTACTAGAACCAAAAAGCTTAAGTATACTGTATTTGTTCTTTCAAAACTAAAGCCTATTTTATCTAACAAATTATTAATCAATATTATGTATGGAATATACTACAGTGCAGCTACGTATGGCATAATAGCATGGGGATCAGCTGCTAAAAGTCATTTGAAAAATTTATTGTCTATACACAATAAAGTAATCAAAATCCTAAAAGAGGATAATGCCACTAACTTACCATTACAGTTAAGAAACAAATATATTCTTGAATGCCTATTTTATCATTATCCTACTCTATGTGAAGGTTACACTAATAATGCTGAGAAGACTAGGTATAGAAATCTAGTTCTACCAAAAGTTAAAAAAGAAATTGGTAGAAGGTCTCACATTTATTGTGCTCATTATTATTTTAATAAATTACCAAAAAACAAGAAAATAATTCCAATTGTAAATAACAAAATTGTTAAAAAAGCCTTAAAAGAAGCTACAAAAAATTTTGAGTTTATATTATAGAAACGAAAATGAGTCAGAATCAAAGATTATATTGTAAGCATAGAGACTATATTCTATTGTAATTTGCAAAAACTATTTTTTGATTTAGTTTTTTTTAGTATGTAAGCTTTAATGACCTAATTTAGTTCTAAGGTAGTTTTAAGCCAGACTGCGGACAGACTTATGTCTCTGCAGCGGTATGCAAATTTTATAATTGTTAATTTGCATATTTGTATTCTATTTTCTGGATTAAATAAATAAATAAAAAGACCCTTTTCTAATTATTATCACTACATAGTAAGCACTTCAGCTTTTTTTATAGTTAAATGTGGCAATGTCGAATGTTTTACTGCATTCCTTTCACGGTTTCAGATAAACTTGCCAAAGTATAGTGAATTCTCTCTGTAAAGGATAATGTTGCCGGATGAAAGTGTTTAATTTTACCTAATAGTGCACGAGTTCGAAAAAAAGTCAACGATAACGAGACAAAAATATCATTTGTACAAATTAATCTGCTCCACTGACAACAGCGGTTAAAGTAGGGGGGCAATGAACATTCGGCCAGCCTCTGGTTCTAAGTACACGCCCTCGATGACCGCGCACAGTTATTCTTTCTCTCTTTCAAGCTGTTTTTCTCATATTTTCCTTGTCGTAGTTGGAACGGTTCCATAAGATTTTTCGTGATCTGTATGGGAATCTCTACTTCCTCAGTCAAGAATATGTCACCAGGACAAATCACAAGCGAAAATCTCCTCCTTAAAACCTCAATAGATCCTTCACTGCATACCATATACTTACATTTGTTCAAAATTCGTTCATCTAAGTTTCTTCAACAGTCTTCAATAATAAATCCATCAATGTATCGAATCTCGATTTGATTTCATCGAAGCTTCTATTTTTCAGTTGATTAGCAATTGCCCTAAAGGCATGATCCTTGTCGTTTTCTGTTTGGAAAACTTCCAAAATAATTTTATCTTCTTCCCTCTTCCAATTTTGTCTCAAAGCTTTTGTGTAATTCTGAGGTCTGTTGACAGACGAAAAGGTACTGGAATTACTGTCAGATTCGAAATTATCTTGTGAAGATTCCTCGCAAAATTCTAAAATTTCAATAAAGTAACATCTTTCTCAAACTAAAAAATATAATAATCCTTACCGCTTTCTGATTCTGCAGTTTGCTGTTCCGGACTCCCTAATTTAACTTCACCAGAAGATTCTCCAGCAGCACTTTGTTCTCCTTCTTCGCACGATTCTTCATGTAATCTTTTTAGTTGTCCATTACTAGAACCTGGCTTAATACACTGTTTATCTTCCGCTTCAGTTTCTATGGGTTCTTCCAATTCTGTTTCAGTCGGTTCTTCCAGTTCAGTTTCCGTAGGTTCTTCCAGTTCAGTTTCAACCTAAAAATATAGCTTATAGATTCTGCAATGATCAAAAAATAACAGTGATACTAACCTGTTCTTCTAGTTCTGTCTCAACGGGTTCTTCTAATTCAGCTTCAACAGATACTTCAGTTTCTACTTTTTCCGTTTTGCGATTAACGGTTTTTTTTACTGAATATGTACGTTTTGTAGGACTAGATTTATTTGCGTTCCTTTTCTTAGGGGTAGCTTTCTTTTGCAATTCTTTGGCGGTTGTATTTTCTGTCGGTTTTTGTTTTCTATTTCTTTGAGGTTTTCGTTTTGGTTTTTTCTTTTTATCTCCATCTTCATCCGTCTCCTAATGTTCATTCAAATTCATAAATAAATTTAATTTTAACTAAATACAAAATAGTACTTACCTCATCCACATTATCTTTAGAATTATTATTCCGTTTTGACGTACTAGAATCAGATCGTTTCTTCCTTTGAAAAAAATTACTTAAAGACTTGTCTGCTAGTCTAACTTGATGATCTACATTGGGACTTGTTAAAAATGAAACTGTGGCCGGCCTCAAACCCCTCCCAGATTGAAGGTACACCGTACCATTTAAAAACTAAAAAAAATAACATTTTTTACGTGTTTAGGAATATCAATATCAATAAATACCTTAATACCACATCTACTACAATGTCTAAATTTAGATTTAAATTCAGCATCTTCTATTTCATGACAACTACAAATACAGCTATTACCGCCATATTTGTCTTCCACGTCTGGCACTGTGAAAATTTCACAAGGTTCTTCATCGTCTATTTGGGAAAGTTCTTTATTTAAGTCAAAAACTTCATAAGGACCTTCCAGTAGACTGAAATAATATAGAATGCTATCGATTGTACATTGACAACGAAAATAATTACCTTGGAGGAGGAGGTTCATCTAAGAAATTTTGAAGAAACAAATCAGTCAATACAGCATTTCCTTTAAACATCGGTATCAATGTAGTTTTTATTTTTTCCATAGAAACACCAACGGTTTGAGTTAGTTCAGTGAGACATTGGTAAATTTTACGTAACTGAGATGGTTGATCCTTGAAATAAATTTCCAATTTTCTCAAAAATTTTGATCTATTGTTCATTCTAATCCAAGGTATTAAATGTCCGACAGCAGCTGCTTCTCGTTCTCGGAGAAAAAGAAGAAATTCATCTGCTAGTTCTTTGTATTTTGGTCGTAAAATTGCTTCAACTTTTTTGTAAAGATCTACAGCATCACCATCCTCATAGTCGTTAAGAATCTGCATTATCTTGTGATATGCTTCTATTTCCAATGTTTCACGCATTTTGTCATAATATGCCAACGCAAACACTACAAACAAAATTTTAGTAGAAAAATAAATAATTATATTAATTAGTATAGTTTCAAAAAACATACTTTCATTTTTTTGTTTCTCAACTTTTCGATCTTCAGGGGTTGAAATTGCCAAATTTGCAAGAAACTCCTTGTTCATTTTTGCTTTCTTTTTATCAGCAACTGAAGAGTCTTTTCTAGTAGCTGGTTTCACAGTGGAACTTGCAATTAATAGAGCATTTAGATCATCTTGATTGTCCTAAAGTACCAGAAAGAATTAAGAAAATTGGTAATCAATTCAATATTCGAACTAGCTCCAAATCTAACAATACGTTGAGATCTATACTAACAAAAACAAAACCAAACAATGAAGAACAATCTTCAAAAAATTGCATATATCAGATATCTTGTGAATGCGACAAATTCTATTTAGATGAAACATCTAGACCATTGAAAGTCCGAATAAGTGAACATAAAAAATATATCAAAGATGGGGAGTTCTTTAAGTCAGGTATTTGTAAACATGCTTGGGAAGAGGGGCATAATATACAATGGGATTCGACAAAAATAATATTGAAAGAGCCCAATAATAAAAGACGAAAAATCAAAGAAAGTGCTTTAATACAACTAAATGCAGATAAATGTGTAGCTAGTATGTCAGCCGAATGTAGTCAAATTTGGTTACCAATGTTATAAAGAGAAATTTCCAATAATCAATTACCTGCGTTATCAGGATAGCATCATAAGTTTTTATCCAGGTTTTCTTATGATTTATCATTGGAATAGTTGTTAATCGATACACAATTCAATACACAAAATCACCAAACTGAGTTATACATATTTTGAAAACAAAAATAATCATACATAAAAAAGGTACAACAAACGCGTTTTATTAACAACATTTCCAAAATAAGCGAAAAAAAAAAAAAGCGCTATCCCAATAAAAACCGTTCTTGGAATGGGCACTTCACTGTATTCTATTTCTAGTAGACTATCATATCGTTAGAATGTCATAAAAAAAAATATTTTATTTCACATTTCACCAGAGATGTGATCTACTATGAATGGACCTTAATAAAATTTGACAACAAAGTTTTATAGTCTTAAACTTCAAAATATTATTGATTGTCTAGTTGTCATATTTTTTTCGTTGTGTCAGATAGGGATCAAAAATTATTTTATTATTAGTTAATCTTGACAACTGTTACTGGAACGCTACCGAAACGTCGAAATAAAAAACATTATTGTGGTTTGATTCCCAAAAAACATGAGAAAAAATACCATAAGTTTTAGTGACATTACAATTCATATGGATCTAAATAAATTTGAAATAAGAACTGATTTACCTTGACAATTTGATCAACTTTTTTCTTCGGGTCATCTTTAACGTCCTGTTTGAAACTTTCATCACATTGCAAACTTGTAGACTGGAGCTTTGAGATTCCTATTTCTGAGATTTCTACAGTTTTTCCTTCAATTGTGTTAGCAGTTCCATCATTTCCACAGCCAATTTTAACCGGGGTACATAAACTGGGCATGTTTGGTAACATGGTTAAATTCTCGGATGGATCTATTGAACTGCTTGTACTTATTTTTCTGTGTTTGCGTCTATTTAAAATGCTATTCTCGAAATTAAGTGTAAATTCTGAATTTTCTATTTCATTTGTACGATTAATTTCTGTTAAAGTACAGCCAATAGAAAACAATTCTAAGACTTTGTTAATACACGAAGGTTTACTCAAACATTTTATAAACTTTGTTATTGGATCTTGCCCCAAATAAATTAAATTCGTTTTGGTCAATTTTTGTCGCCGACTAGGTCTCTTTAAACGCCTTTTTCGTACTGCTGGGCAAAGCGGAGCTTGAGGTATGGGGCCGTTTGGATATATCTGTTTTTGAATATTGTAAACTGGCTTTGAAATTGAGTACAATTCAATTCCGGTAGGACCCAGTACTGAAATAGACGGATGTATAATCTGAAAAAATAAATTAATATTCAGTTTGTTTGTATACAAAAATAGTTTTCAAACGACAGCAGTGTCAATGTCAAATGTCATTTTTAAAAACGATGTTTATGACCCTGATAGTACCATTTTTAGCGTTTAAAAATAAAATTGCGGTTACAATTTTAACGTTTTCAAAGATATTAAAAAAAATACAAAACCTTTGGTGGATATAAATAATTCTTCCATTGAAACGGCAACTCTTCTGGATTTCGTTTACAAGGTGGTAATATTTGATAATCTTCTAGTGCTATAAAATATTGTACATACGTAGGAGCTTTATTATGTTGAAAATAATAGCTTATCGGATTATCATTAGGCTTTGAATTGTTAGTATAATATAATAGAGTTGCTATCTGTTTTTTTTCTTTTATAGGTAACAGATACTCATGTATATATTCTGCTATTGCATTAACAAGTTTCTTCTTGCAAACGTTCTCTCCATGTTCTTCGATGACGAGGGGCATAAATTCTTCTAATCCTAGTGATATTAATCTAAAAATTTTCAGATTATATTAAAACTTCGATAAATAAATAATAAGCACCCTTTTTTATCATGAGGTGTGGAAAATACAATATTCTTATACTTTAGGATACAATAACAGTTGTTTAGGGACAAAAGTTAACGAGGGCTTATTTTCCCGACATATTCCAACGTCGCCAAATTTAGTAGTAGCATAACAATATTGAAATCAATATGTAAATATCAGAAAATAAGAAATAGAAAACTTAAAAAAAAACAAAAATACCCAAGTCATAACCGGGTTTCGAACCTACGACCTCTGAGTTGTAACTAATTAAATTCGGTCACATCGAATAGAAGGTTAAAGGCTGCTTGGACGCATGCGCACCTCAACTACTAAATTTGACGTGGTGGGTGGAAACTGTCGAGAAAATAAGCTCTCGTCAAAACTTATGCCTAACGACAAGTGACAGCTGACGCCTATCGACAGTTGACAAGGACGAACCACTGAATACTGATTAAAGTAAATAAAAATAATTGTTTAATTGAAAAACTGACTTCTGGATCATACTTTTGATAATTCAAAATTAATTATTTACCACAATTTGATACAGCTAGAAAATAATTGATCTACACTTACTGAAACTCGGAGGTAGTAAATTGCGCTCTCTTGGAATTAAAAAACTTGGGAGATTTAAAAGGAATTTTCGGTAAAAGTGACGGATACAGAAATATATCACTTTTTGATATAGTTTCCAATATTAGCGATGGAAATGTTACAATGTATTCGCTTCCTGTTTGTTTATACTTCAACCTATAATATGAAAAAAAAATATCATAAAAGTGTGATTAAAAAGAAACAACTAATTATATTTTATATCTACTTACATTTCATATGTTGTCTTCTCTATGTGTCTACAAACAAAGATAATTAGAAAATACAAGCAAACAAAAAATAATTTGACTTACTTTTTCATTTTCTTTACATCTTCATTATTAGATGCTAAAAGTTCCTCCCAATATTTCACCATATTAATAGCATGAGATAAATTACAAGTATTGAATGCTGATTTCTCTTTATTTTCCCCAAGTAATTTGAAGTTATACTAAAATATATAACCAGTTGAAAATATGTAATCCACGACATAAGAAAATTTCAAAATTACCAAATATTCCTTCATTTGTGCTGCATAATGATGTAGCTCAGGGTGTTGGTGAGTCAATAAAAAGTTTTGAGTCAATAATTGTACATGTTGTCGCATTTGCTGTCCCAATAATCCAATCTGAAGATCTGTAATAATTTTTTCAGTGGGTACGCAACTGGGTTTTGGATTAAAATCATTCGGGTAAATGTTGTCTTGGGAATAATTTACGGTACTTTCGTAAGGTAATTGAGAATTAAAAAAGGTAGATGGGTCTGGCTCATCTTCTTCAACGCCATTAAGATATGCATGTTCGTTTGAACAAAATTCATATAGTTCTGAAATTAA
The DNA here is from genome assembly GCA_910591685.1 of Galerucella tenella. Lineage (NCBI taxonomy): Eukaryota > Metazoa > Arthropoda > Insecta > Coleoptera > Chrysomelidae > Galerucella > Galerucella tenella. Next base: position 94,759 of record CAJUYH010001022.1, read on the forward strand.
AGCATTCAACTCTTTCCTGCTAACTTTGACAGCTTTATCAACTCTAAGTTCTTCCTTATCTGGTTTATCTACTTCTTCATCAGACAACACATTATATTCTGGATCCAATTCCTCTTCTTCTGGAAGTTTATTAACTTCATCCAAAGGTCTAGTGAATGTTTTCAAAAAATTCATCCAATCTTCGTTATCACAGTCCATTTCATACATGTCAGTAGTAATGTCAGGGGGAATAAAAGCTTCTTCAATTTCTTCTAAAGGAGTTGAACTCAAACAAAGCTTGGACCTTGTGCGCCTAGCAATTGTTGCTTCATCTACAGTTTCTTCTAAATTCTTGGGTGCCGTAGGTATTTTGAAAACACCATCATCAGTCCAATTAGTTTGAGCAGTGGGAGCTGGTGATAAGGCACGGGGTTCAGGAGGAGTTGGTGGTTCAATGGAAGTATTATCACTACAGAATGAGCTATCAGGATCATCTTCACTCTAAAATTAAAACACATGTCATTCTGTTATCATTACAATACAAAAAACTGTATCTTACTTCTTCCAAATCATCTTTGTCTTCATCTCCTATACCAGGAACATATTCATCTCCTGAAGAGTCTTCCTGTAGTTCATCAGTGAACAGCGACTGTACTTCAGATGATGGTTTAGGAGATGTCCAAGAAACAGGAGGGATTGGAGGTATGGGAACTCCAGGTACTGAGCCCAATTCTCTTAAAAATAAATATACTGCATTATGTAACAGTAACAGCAACCACTTGTCAAAACTTACTTGATTTTTGAACGTGTCCATTTGGGTTCAAAAGCTGGAATGGCTCCTTCAGTCGCTTTCGCATTTTCAGCATTTCGAATTAATGTTAGTACATGTTCATTGGTAACAACTTGTCTAATAATTTTTTTTACATGTACAGAATTTAAATTTGATTTTGCAGCTTTTTCTTCAAGTTTTCTTTCGAGTTCATCTTCAATGCTTTCTATAATTTGCCTTTCTGATTCAGTAGGAACCGGAGGAGGTTTTCTTTTGCGACTAGGACTTTCAATTACAATTTCTAAATTATTATCGTCTGAATTCTCTTCAGACTCCTTCTTGCTCAAATTCAATAGTGCTTCCGCCATACCTTATTAAGTACACATATAAACAATGATAAATAAGGATTTTATTTAACAGGTTTGACTGCCCAAGGAATGTTATTGTTTTGAAATAATTATTTTTGATTTTTGAATATTTTCACTTTTCAGTTGTCATAAATGTCACTGCCACTGACTGACGGATTGAGCCATAACGAGTGAGAAGCTAGCTCCAAACGTATATTTGCGACAAACGTCTGAACTGGCAACAGCGCACCAAACTGTCCGTTTATCGTGGTCGCCTTATGGCGCGGCCAGTCTCATATACGGGGGGAAGTTGAAATATAGTCTTAGAATTTGGTTGGAAAGAACTGAAATAAACCTAATAATATATATTCTTTGATATTCCACATCCAAAATTCGCTGACAAACGTTACGAGGGTCGAAAAAATAGAATATTAGGCCATTTAAAAAAAATTTTCTTTTTAATACTGCAAAGCCATATATCGATGTTCCTCGTTTAAATTTCGCACAGATGTTGATAATGTAATAGTCTTTTATAATTTATGTTCAAAATTCGCTGACAAACGTTACGAGGGTCG
>CAJUYH010001023.1:0-21129 GCA_910591685.1 Galerucella tenella
TGAAGAAAATGTCCCGTGGCAATCATCAAAGTATAAACGACAACCGCCGGTCGATATATAAATTACTGCTATCGACAATGTTTACATATTAATTTCTTGTCGTTCGATTAATAATTGTAGAGAGTAAAACGAATAGAGGGGGAATGTACCATAGTACATATACATATATATATATATATATATATATATATAAAGGGGGGAATTGAACATGAAGTAAATCGGTTACGACGGCAAATAATGCCAATACATATCAGTTAATAAATGCGTGTTTATTAGTTAGAGAGAAATGGTAAAAAAAAAAAAAGAAAAAAGTAGTAATGAAAGGAGAGAAAAAAAAATGAAAATTAAAATAGAAGAGGGTTGATAATAAATATACAGTAGCAATGGGTTACAGATTTATTCATTCCCCCTCACGCTCCCTTGTTCTCTCACTCGCGCTCACTATATCTTTCTTATTTGCTTCACCACTGAGTCACTCTGTCTCCCTCTTGCAATACCACTCCATTTTGTAATATGAAAAGAGGTCGGAACAATGAACTTGCGTGTTTTATATATGAGATATCGCGTGATACAGCGACGCGAGCCACACGCTTAAACATATAAATCTTAACATACTGCAACAATATTTGACGGAATTAATTACGCGCTAATTCACAAACCGCTGAGTATGTACACACACTCATATATACATATATATATATATATTGGTAAAGAAAATAAAAACATTTAATATTACTTATTAAAAAAAAAAAATTATTATTATTATTTATTCTTAATTCTCTTCACTTGTAATATACTTTTATTTTTGTTGACCTATACATCATAATTGAACTTTTATTTACAAGTTGATACAACTAATTTTTTCGTATAAACATTTATTAAATATTAAATATAAATATATTTATATATATATAAATTTTTATATATTTATTCTTGTATTTAATAAATATTTCTGCCATCAGATATAACGTGACAATACAATATTTTTATTTAATCTCGGATATAAATTGTTCTGATTACACATATTGTTTGATGAATAAGATATAAATATATATATATATATTATAGTACGATGTACGGCGAGAGATTGAATTGGGTCATCTAACATGTAAACTTGTAGGTTCACTCATGCAGGACGATCGTGTCTGCGCGGCAGGAGACACACGAGAGTGTATATCAGGCGTATATATATTCGAGACACCAGCGGCGCGCGAGTGTTGTGTGTGTCGCAAGTTGTGTGTGACTAAGAGACGTAATTTTTCGCTGCAAAACTAGTTGGGCCAGCATCAGCTTGAGACATAACTATACAGGCAACATATTGCAACACACAGAACACCCACACATCGATTAGATATATGACAAAGTAGAGAGACTGGCGCGAGAGAGTATTAAACTATCGAATGGGAATTCTGCATGTTGGTCTATTCAAATTCACGTGGACGCTTCTAAGTAAACAATGATATTCATATAATACATTGTATACTCCACATTTATATGAATATTTATATATATATATGTAAATATTATTAATCCATTGCAAATAATCAAATAATAATATATATAAATATGAATTGCTTGGATGTTTAGAAATTGAAACTGGTACATGATTAAGATTTTTTATTTAATAATTTAATTGAAATACGTTAGGAATATTACGTTAATGTACACTATCAATGTTTTATTTTATATACATATGTATATTTGCTTATTTAATTCTTGATGTCACCTTGAGATGTTGAAAAATAAAAGTGAAATTAATTTGCCACACATATTGCAATTTGATGGACTATAAAGATACCAGTGAAATAGATGGATTATTATAACTTAATTGCAATTACCCCAATTATATTATTGTTTTTATTCATTATGTGTGTATGTGTGTGAGTGTATGTATATCATAGTATTGTCGATTGCTCAATTACCTTCGTGATTACTTTTGTTGTTTTCTATTGCATTGAAATTTTTTAATCATCACACGTAAAATTATATATTTTTCAGATTTGTACAGTATAATTGTACATAAAAATAGCAGGTATGTTTCGTTATTTTGCAATTAATTTTAATTATACTTTCAGATATACTGCGAAAATAATCGCTTTATGTATATCTTGTTCCGCACTATTTCCGTCAATTTGTTTTCAATAATATACATACACTCACTGACATTTGTGAAATGGTTTATTTTCAACCGATTCGACCTCATTCTCCATTCTCCATTTCGTGACACTGCATATTATTACCCATCCGTTTTTTCTTAAACAAATCATTTAATAAATAAATGTGTAAAACTAATTGTCAAAATTGATTGATATGAAAAAAGTGAATTGATCTAGGTAGATACAAATACTATTTTTACAATGTTCTTAGGAAGTACATCCTACTGGCCATTTATATTTTCGGTTGGTCCCCATTACAAACTAAATCATCATTCGCTGATTACAGAAGATATTTACATCAAAAGATGGAGCAAAACAGCAAGAAAGAATCACCTCAATCACAGTGTATCTATATATATATATACACGCAATAAAAAAAAACAAAATTGAAGGGAAAAAAAATGAGTTCAAGTCCAACAACAGCAGCAGCAGCAGCTGATGGTGGGTAGTAAAATTATTCAATGCAACTTCCGTCCGATATCGATCTGTAATATAGTTACATCGATATATATATTTCCGGTGCACCCGGTGATTTTTCATTCGTTTCTTTCACCTTGGCCCACCCTCATTTTCTTTTCACATTTTTATTTCTTCCTCTATTATAATACCTACTTTAATCTATTCAGTTCTTGTTATTTTTTTTTATTGCTATTTCATTACTATTAATTTTTTTGTTTTTCATACTCCTCCTCTCGTCTTATGGGCTGAACGCAAGCAACACTTACTTAATTGCACGTTTAACGATGTGCAGAGAGACGCAGTATGTCGCAATATCCGGATGATACTTTTATATAGTCAACGACCGGCCGCTTAACTTTAACAAATATATATATATATATATATTGAAACAAATAGAAGGACACCTATACGCGGCAAAAAAAATATTTTCATATATTATAACAGTAAAAAATTAACACGAATGTATAAATTCATAAGTGTAAAGAACATTTATGCAGAAGAGTATACGAAATACATAAAACAAAAATACAACCCTTTCATAAATATATTTTTCAATGAAAAAAGGGAATTAAGTATAAAAGCAACTGTGAGTAAAAAAAAAATCTGTTATATATGTGTGTATGTGTTTCTGTATATATTCGTATTTCCATATAATTCCTCACCGAAATAAAATTACGACGATTTGAAAAGCGTATATTTTTAGGGATATACGACTTTAGGACATTCACATTTGGATTTTTGGCGCAACGACAAATTTTTCCCTGCTGTACATATACACACACGCACATATATATATATATATATATACTTCGTGGTATGTATATAAAGAAACAGTATAGAGAATATAAATGTAGAGTTGCGCGAAGACGTGGGAAAAAGGGAGAAAAACAGAAGATTGATCTTTTAAAAATACACGTCAGGACGAATATCTGTCGTTAGTGGTAGACACAACGTTAAAGAAACTAATAAAAAAAAAAAAATAAAGTAAAAAAAAAAAGTAATACAGATATACAATGTGTACCGTAATTAGTGGCGTTCGCATTAATGGCAATTTTTTTAATGTTATTTAAAATCAAAGTGCCCTCAACCATTTGATTATTTATGCAGTGATTAATTAACATCACATTCTCGACATTTTTCCGATTTGAATATGGACAAGCCAATTGTAATATTGGAATTTAAAAAAATGTAATGCATCCCACTGATACCAATTGATTTTTATTTGAACTTGACAACTACACTAATTGCAATGGAGATTGAATAAAAAATTTATTAAATTTAAATCACATTTAAAGAACCATTTATATAAAAATAATTTTCACAATCTATCATCCACAGAGATGATAGTAATTCCGATCCACCCGGTATATACATATACATGTGTATTGTGTATATATATATATATATGCATATCTATATGTATATTTATAGTATATATAAGGTGATGCGCTTTGATAAATTGTCCAAAGTCGAAAGAAGCTTGTCGCTTGTCGTGGGCTAATTCGAAATGACGTGCAAATAAATGATCCGTCTTCGAGCACAAGTATATTCTTAATTGTCGTATTGTATTATTAAAATGAAGCGAGATTGTGTCGTGACACCACAAAGTGGGCTTCTGCCTTGATATGTATGTATATATAATGTTTCTTTCACCCCACACACCCTCTATCTATATATAATTAAAGATATATACATTATATATACACAAAAATATATGTGATATAGAGTGAATTTGCGCAAGACCTTGCCGTCTTTATATCCATCAATTTTACGAGCAATATAATCATAAAAGACAATTCAAACATAGGACCCTACATAACATGTAGGCGTTTTCATATACAGACAATAAAAAAATTAAGTGAAACCAGGTCATTGACATTTCATATATATCGAGTAATTTGTTATTATTTTTTTCTTCTGTCTTTTTTTTTCTTTGCATGTTTCATTACGTATATTGATGATAAGAAAAGTATTTGAATTGTCGGTAAATTTAAAAATGGACATTGAAATAAATCATCATGTTTTTTTTTCTTTTTTCTTCTCATAACTATACCGAGCAAAATGATAAAATGAAAAATCGACAAAATAAATTTGAATTGCACAAGAGAAAAAAAAATGCAGTTAATGTCATCATGTGAATTTTTTGAATATAAAAAAGTTGAAAATATCTGATAGAAAAATAAAACAATAATTTTTTGTAAAACATATACGGCTTATTATTATATAGCTATCTAAATAATATTCAATTACATATCGTAATTATAAACATATATATCACTTGTTATAAATAGAATTATCAAATAAAAAGAAAAAAAAGTTAACATGTGCATTGTGATGTGATGTTAATATGAATTTTATTTATTTAATGCAAGATCCAGATGATATATATAAAGAGTAGTATAAAGGTCAATCACACGCATTGCAAATAAAACGCACTTGGTCCACATATACACATACATAAGGATACACATTCACACGCACTCATACACATACCAATATACACAGTCACCGCCAGTGATAATAAGCAGAATCGATAAATCGTCCATGACGCGGAAGGTCGTAATGGAAATGTAATTGCAATATTGCGTATGTGGGAGAGTGACTTGGTGCCACTGATGCCTAGGGCCTGAGAGCGCCACTAAGCGGTTGTTACATCGATTCTCCAGAATGAGAGCATGTAATTTCCCTCACATTTATTCTCTCTACATGTCTACACAACTCTATCTAACTCTCTTTAATTTCACCTCCTTGTCTCGCCTCTTCTTCTTCCTCTTCTTCTTCTTCTATTTTTTTTTGTGCTTCTTTTCACGCGCTATTTTTTCTATTTCTAATTACGCTATAAACACGTACATATACGCACACATGCTCACAGATATATACTAGTATTTGTCCATAGATAGACGAGCAAATTGCCTCATACAACATATACAAGATAAAATCAAAAAAAAATCAAAAAAAAAAAATAAAAGGAAAGAAAATAAATTTTTTTTAACTACAAACACTCGATGTAAATTCGCGTTGAACGATATTTTTTATTTTGCTTCTTTTTGCCTTCTTATATATATTCATATATATGCATATATTTTTTATTATTAGTAGTCGTATCGCTCGGGTAGTATTTAGGTGATAAATATGAATGAATAAACGTACGAGAACGAGGAAACAAAAACATAAATGACGTATGTGCGTATTGTAAACTGCAGACCGGAGAGTGATTATGGGTGTTTGGATGTGTGTTTGTACACTGCCGTTGAAAAGAAATCAATTATATTATTTATGCTTTCTTATTGCATACTGAGTGAATGTGTGTGTGTGTGTATGCGTGCAGGCGCATTCGTTTTCATATTGTATATATATGTAAATATGTATGCGTATGTATTTTCGTTTCATATGTATAGTTGTCTATGTCGTATTTTGCACGATTTAACGATACCTAATCATGCATATAACCTACTCACGTTCTGAGACAAACGTTTTATGTATTAATGATCATTACGGAAAATAAATGTCTGTATGTGAGATATCTGTATACAACGACAATTAGTTGATTTCATATAAATAAAAACTAAAACATATATAAACGAAATAATTAACATGTTACACCAATTAATTCAATTATATGCAATACTACAATATTTTATATAACAAACAATTTAATTGTCAACTATAGCAAGTAATTGCAACACATCAAATGTTAATAAATAATGTTGAAAAATTATGAATTAATCAATTGTATAAATACAAATAATTATATGAGCGAATGGAATTTATGTTTTTAATTGAAATATTATCAAGTATATATTTAATTATTTTATTAGTTTTGTACTGTTAGCATAAAAAACAATAGTAGTCGTAACATTATGGAGATTTTTGAAATAGCGCAAATCAGTAATAAATATAAAAATAAACCTTATATGAATGGTTTATATAAATAGAGAAATATTTCACTTATTTCATTGCTCTCTATCTGTTTTTTTTTGTTTCTTTTATTTTCTACGTACAAGTCATAAAAAAATAAAATCCAAGTACACTTTAATGATAATCTTCTGATATATAAGTATGTTTGTATATATTATACCTTTTTTCACAATGTTATTTAATCGTGAACTATCAAGTGAACGAAACGCATCAAGAAGCAACACCTACACAATATAACATCAATTACATTGTCAAAAGTCAATTTTCCATTTGGGATTGTACATATAGAATATATATGTCTAATAACACAGAAGTTAAGTGATGAAAAATACAAGCACAGACAGATAGCGAGGAGTCGCAAGTGAAGATAAGATGACATAAAGAGAGACGGGAAAAGATGAAAAAAGAAGAAAAAAAATATGACAATTGACACAGGTAATATGTGCAAACATTGTGTGTCCTTGGCGACACAATGTCTCGCACTACCGTTGACACTTTCATCATCTATACACCTTTTACACACACGTACACATATTATTATTGGTATTCATCAAATATAGTTAACCTTATCAGCTATCTCACTATCGTCTATTCATATATTGATTTTTGATATTTTTTTCAACATATGTTCTGTATACTCGATATGATAATATATCAATTTTAACACGACAATAAAAACGCAAAAATCTTCACGAATAATAGTATACACTTCGTCACACACATATGTATATAGATAAGTGTACAGATATACACAGAAACCACTGTTTCAATCCTGCCAATTCAGTTGATCAAATTAATTTGTAGTATTTAAATTTAATGTCGAATGAACAACGTGAAAACTGCAACACATTATTATCTCACTGGTGTGTCGTACACCTGCTATTGCTATATAAAAGGAAAAAAAAAAAGCGGACGAGAAAGAGAAAAGAGAATGGATGAGAATGAACAGAGTATATTTTTTTTTTCAAATTGAAATCTTAATGTATGTATGTATCTGATATTTAATAGACGTTTATTGTCAGTAAAGTAATATTTACCTGACACATTTTTTATTTTTAATATGAAATAAATAAATTAAATTCATGTATTTATTTATAAATTATATTGCTGTTTTCTTTATCTCCATCATCATCACCTTCTCATCCGTCATCTTTTTCGTATTTTTCGAAAGAGAACAAAATTAAATAAATAAATATATATTAGAAATGGGATGTGTGACCCGGAGCTACTTCTTCAGGTCGAAATAAATGTGTATATAATAACGGGGTTCTACAACCCCACTATAAACTATATAGTATATATTATCTATTTGCATCAGTGACAATCGGGAAAAGAGGATGCAGAAATGCAAATATATACATGTACATACATGTACTAAAATTAGTAGTATTTCTCGTAATAGTAGATTACAACTGGTTTAGAATAGAAAAGTTTTGCATTCACTTCATTGTCAACTTTCATATAAATTTAATTATTTATTGACTATTAAAATTGTATATGATTTGAATAAAAATATGCGCAGATATCTGTAATTAATAATTGAATTAATGAACAATTTTGATATATGTTGTGTATGCCTACAAGAAATTGATTGAACGACGAATGAACGAGTGAAAAAAGTGAGGAAAGTGCAGGACACAAACGATGGTCTAAGGAGTGGAGTGTGAATATATACAAGGGAGAAAAACACAGAGAGAGCGCAGGAGAGAGAAAGATCCACCGCAAAGCGTCTGGTGGGCGGATGCGCCAGAGTCCATTGGAGATCGCTGCCCCCCGCCAAGGACATGAGCAGTGCATCCAACACGATATGTCTTGGATGCTTTTACCATCACCATTGAAAATTTTTTATATACTTTTGTTGTTTTTGCATTTTAACTTCACCTTGAAAATCACATTGCCATTTAAAAAATTACATGTTTCATTGCATTTTACGACTATTCTATTTTTTCCCTTTTCAATATTTTTGTTTATATGTATATACATTTATTTATTTATTTCACTTATTATTTATTGTTGTGTATAACTATATAAAATTATTTGTCTTCATAAAAAACACAAACATAAACGTAAAATATTTTTTTTTCTTCCTTTTTGTATTTTTTCCACAATTTATTGCCATAGAATGCGAGTGATGTGCGCCCTTGATAATTTTATACCTATATATATATGTGCTGTGTATATAGATATAATGACCTGGAGAAGTTTAAAAATAGTACGACCCTCGTTTGGTACAATGACTTTTTGGCAAGTGCACATTGGCCCACACGCACGCAATGTAAAAAAATGTTCAAAGAAATTTTTTCTACATATACATATATTCTCATTTTTTTTTTTCTCTGTCTTCATTTCATTTTTCATATGCAAAATAATATGACAAACAACAAGTTATAAGTAAAAGCAAATTTTTCGTCTCACTACTGGATCCATTTTCACGTGATAAAGTTTAAAAATCGTATATACATATACCATCAATATATGAAATAATGGAAAAATGAAAAAATTAATTTATTGTTGCGCTTTATTATTATTTTATTGTGATTTTTTCATCACTCATTTATCCGGATGTAAATTAATTTGTGCTATCAACAGGATAACAAATTATTACACATGTATATAAACATTGCACTATATATAACGTATTATTGCATATGAATGTTGGTATATCTAAATGTTTGCTATACTTTCACGATAAATTAATTGACGACAATATGTACATGCATATACAGATCTATGTGTGCGTTTACATACATACATATATATATATATATATTGAGAACAACGTTGCATTTGTGATGATTTAATTCAGCGCTCATTAATCAACCGAGCGGAAGTATGGCGTCGAAAGAGATGACAGCTCTCGGCAATTGTCCCGGGTGTGCCTAATTCGCGATAACTCCAACGATAACACACGCCGGCAATTTAATTTTCACGGTCGCCCGGTTATTTCGGTCAACACGTATACCCACACCAACATTAAACTCTATATGGGTAATTTTACATCGTCAAATACACGTATTTACATATGCATATTCACCCAAAAATAAATAACTCATCGATAATATGAATAATTAAAAATTAAATTGAAAATCAATAAATTATACAATTAAATATTATAAAATGTGATAATTTCATATGAATCCAAAGTGGAATATGTATGTGCACTTGGGTTTGCAATACAGTTGAACTTTCGATTTTTAGAATTGTATATATAATACTGCATTTTATATAGTCAATCGTTTATCCTCATCATGTCTCTGTTGCACTTCTATAATTTTGCCGCACTCGTGCATCTGGATTTTATATATATACAGAGAGAGGAGCAAAAGTATATATATATATATATATATATATATATGGAAACCGGTATTCTGACCGTCTGGTCACGTTTAAAATCAGCGTATATATATATATATATAATCAAGAATAAAGCGAAGTATATAATGTGAAACAGGGCGTTATAGCCCCCATGGAAATTTTAACTAATTCGTCTAACGAGTTTTCTTTCTTTCATCAACATTCGCTCACTCACTTTTAATTCACAATTGTAAATAATATAATTAAAAATTGTACCGCACAGTATTGCACAAATATTTTTACCTTCTGTATAAGTGTAAATACCATATATAAAAAGTGTAGACATTCATAAAAATAAAAGAATGCAGGGTGTGCGAAATTTTTACCCGTTCGTTTTTACTTTACTTTTTGGTTTACCATTACAATGTTAGGCGTATATGTAATCTCTTGGGTTTCATTTTTTATATATGAACCAACTGAAAAACATTCGCATATATACACGGTAACAACAATTCAAACACCTGTTTTTAAATTACATATAAACAACAGTAGGGTAAATAAGAAAAAAAATTGCAATTATGGTAGACATAACATATATAAATGCTAAAAATAATTTATAGCAATGTGTATAATATACCGACAAGGAAAAGTTCATGTTGTGAGAAATAAATATTTTTTTTTTGTTTAATGTATCTTATGATATTCACAGCAGTTTTGCGTCATCTTATATTCATATATCCATATACATAAACACATACATATACATATATGTGATATAAAAAAAAAATTTGTGATGAAATTAGTGAACTGGTTTTATGGCGCCTAATTTAAAATCGAGCGCATGATTCAGGAGTCTACTAGCGCTCCTTGGTTGTCTCAATTCTTTTCTTTTTTCTTTCATTCTCTCATTGGATTATACTAGACTTTATATATATATATATGCAGCTCTCACTTCAACAACTTGTCCTCACTCTTTCTCACTCGGAACGATCGACACCCAACCGGTTTTGGCAGCGGCTTAAAACATGTGTTTCCTATAAGCGTTTATTGGTAAATAAATCAATCGAAGTTTTATTGCAGAATTATGATGTTTGCATACACATTGGCATGCCATAAGAATATATAGGTATTATATATAAATACATTATAGCCATAGGATCTATGGTGATATTTTGATCGTGAAAATGCTAACACCTTTTCTTGCAGTGTATTAAAACGTTTCTTCTCAAACATCTTCACTATATATATATTGGAAATTGTGAAATATTTTCTATTAAATCAAGCAGTATTACTAAAATCTTATTTATACGTGGAATAGAGTGTGTATCACTCTCGTAATTTCATAAAGAAATTATTTTTTTTTATGTTGAATTACTTTATAATGTATATATTGCCCACAGAGTTATTTCTTTCAATTTTCAAGCGCAAAAAATTATATAAAGTGAAAGACTTGAAGTATTTTTTTGAATATCCAATGCCAAATGTATCATCTGAAATAGAAAAATAAAACCCGAAGGTCAATGAAAGTTGCAATAATTCTGCAAAATTTTTAATACATAAATTTTAATATAAAAAAATAATGTCTAACAAAAATATTTTTAATTCATCACTTTAATACTCGACATATTTCAATTATCAAATTGAAACACATAATTATTATTTTTATAAAATACTATTGATGCAAAAATATCAAAATAACGAAAAATTAAATATCATTCATTTATAAAGTTAAAATCCTTACGTAGAATCATTTTTATTCAATACTCTACAATATAAATTACATAAGAAAAAATGCAAATTACATTTTCAGCGAACGTGTAAATATTTTCAATGCAATTTTCACCTTAAATTTGCAACTGAAAAATCGCTCCATGGCGAATATTATAAAAAAGAAAGAGATGATCACGAAAAGTAGGCGAAAGCTATACAGTGATATGCACAACTTCTTCCTCTGTATCTATACAAGTATGTGTATGTGTGCAGCCTCACTAGGCACTCACTTGTTTGAGAAAGCGAGCCGTTTTTCTGTGCGACGAGTGAACTGAGCATTATACTCATACACTATATACACACACTCACACATAGATATATATATATATATATATATATATATATGTCATGAATAGTTGTGGTGGCTTTCAATGAAGAATACAGTGACAGTCGAAAGAGGAAGGAAAAAAATTGTGCATAAAACTGAAAGAGCCAGAGCCAGAGTAAAAATTGTACGTGAAACTCTGAAAGGGCGTGGCAAGGGGCTCTGTTAAAAAAGATCACTCTCGCAAATGCAAAAGAAGAGCTCGTTATCTCCACAACGCAAAATGATGTCGTTCTTTTCAGTGACATTTGCCCAATGGTAATCTAAAGCCAGAGAAAATGTTTGAACATACAAAAAAAAAAAAAAAAAAGATAGAAACAAGAAAGACAAATATAAGAGAACAAAGAAAGCAAATACAAAAATACATATTTATATAATATTTACAATAATGAAGTTAAGGGAATTATTATAAATTAATTGGTTTCATATCCATCAATATGTATAAAATATGAAAATCGAAAATATAACAAACATCAAATTAAATTATAATGTAAAAAGAATCTCCGAAGTATATATATTTATATAAATACCAATGAAAAAAATAATATACATCAAAAGTATAAATAAAAATAAAGAAAATTAATGTTCGCAGACTCGTTTGGGCAGAAATATACATGGACTTGCGATAGTGAAAGAGTGCGAGCGAGTGAGGGACAATATATATAGATATATATATATAAGGAGACGAATAAGACGTGAAAGAAAACGCAAAAGGCGAAGGACCCAAAAGAGAGACCAATAGTCGCTTTTCCGAGTCGTTAACCCGCCGAGGACGCCCACGGTGAGAGAGCGTCTGAGCTGCTAAAATTCCTCGTCACTTTATCCCACCATACACTCCTCACCCCTTACACCCACCGCCCTCTTCCTTCATTCACATATACAATAACCATATTCATATACATATATAACCCCCCCCCACACACACACACACACACACACCTCTACGACATTTTACCTTATATAAATATTCGATATATTAGTTCAATTTTTGTCAAGCTGACTCTTGAGAGTAGGAAAAATGCAAAGTGCTCTCAAGGCGATAGGTTAAATCGTCTGGAAATATTTTGTACGCATAACTCTCTTAATATTTCCTCCTCCTTCTTTATTTTTTATTTTTTTTTTTTTTCAATATTCCTCCTTTCATTTTTTTTTTCTTTTTTTTTCTTTTTATATTCCCAATCTTTTGATACACATATCCGCAAACTAGAAGAAAAGCATAAAAATTGTATTTGATTTTACTAAATTTAGTTTTTATTCAATGTTGTGTTTTATTTTATTCTATTCACCATCACCTAAATAAATAAATTCTCCAGTAAAATTAATCTCAATTCTCGTCACACAAGTTAAATATTGGATATAATTAATCCGTCATATCATGAAAATTCATCAAAATATTAAATAGAAATGAACGCAAACACCCGCTAAATTTACTGAAATCAACTAAACTTTTTTTATTTTACATATATATATATATATTCATATATATATCGCGTGGTAATAACCTGACATTGAGGCTAACGGCATGGACATACAATATACACATACAAACAGCCATATTCCACACGTCGTCATTTGCGCTTATAACGACGACGGTGAAAAAGCGATGCGGTGAATTTTTCAAATTCTGATTCCTGCGAAATGTTTACAGGCAAATGTCAGTGTGGCAAAAGTGCGGCGCGGCCACAGCGGACTGCATCAGCGTTAAGTGAACATAGCGACAGAGAAAGAGAAAGAGAGAAAGAGACGATCATGCGATGACACAGGCGCGCGAGCGACTATTCTAGGAACAGAGGTTGTTGTTTGCGGGAGGAAGCGCCGCAGCGCGAATCGCGGCGGGGTTTGAACCCAAGACCTTGGACTAACCATTGCCCTCAATGGCTATATATCCGCGCTCCTGCTGCAACTGAACAACTATTGACCGCCTCGAGGTCCTACCTGCCTTATTCTCAGCTGCCGCACTCTTCTCAGACTTCTTCGCATACATATATATATATATATTTATATGCTTCTTTCTATACTCGAACCAACCGCAACGTGAATCGACAAGTTCGTGGACGTTCGCGGCGCAATCGCTGTCCGATATTCAACGCTGTTCAATTCAATACAACTCGATATATCTCTCTCGTCCCTTTCGTTGCATTTTAGTTAATATACATATATATGTATTATATGTACTATCTACCGATGAATGATGATAGGTATGTAAGCTTTAAATTTGCTCAATCATTTGTGTATGTATATATATATTAGTAGAATATGTATAGGAATCTTATGAGATTTATTTTTATGTGCAACACACGCGTATATTAATATCTTTCTGTACAGCTTTCTCTTTGAAATAGTGTGCACTTTATATGCTTTCGCAGTATCTTTCTTCGTATTGGTATATTTATATATATATATATATATATTTGTGTGTGTGTCTATGTGGGATGGTTGCGGTGGCTGAGGTTTTATGAGCGCAATATTATTTGACCATGTTAAGAAATTGGTTCAGGTGGAATAACTGTATGATTTTCAGAGTGATCCGATTTTTATGTTGCACAAACAGTTGCATCTGTGACGGTGATTTTGTTACGTATAAATATCTACTTAAAATTTACTTTGATATTAAATTTGAATTGTTATAGAATTGAAGATACAGTAACAGTATTAAATCGGGGTGATTTTTTTGTTTCGTAGTCGTCCGAAAACAAAATTAATTTTTGACACAATCTAATAAAGAGAAGCCAATTTTTCCTCATCACTGTTTTAGGTAATGAGTGTGTCAAGCATTAAATACCTCTTATATATGTATACATATAATTTAATTTCAAAAATCTCAAATAGAAAAAAAAATGCCTTATACAATTTTTCTTATACATATCAACGTTTTTTTTTTATTTATTCGATGATTTTTTATATTTGGACAATATGAATAATATGAAGAGTGAGAAATGATAAAAAAAAATAATGAAAAAAAAAGTGCGTCGCACGTACAACATTCTCAGAATTTATTGGCTCCCTTTTTTTTTTTTTTTTTTTTCGTTTTATCTATCACACTCTCTTTTTCTCATGTCATATCGTATGAGAAGGTCACCGGTACAAGAATTCGTACGATATTAAAATATATTAAGACGCATACGCGCATAAAGACTATATAGACAATAATAATGTAGGCGTACGTGATAAAAAAAAAATAATAATAATAAGAATATTAAAGAAAAATGTATAGATAAAACCTATTTCGTTTTTTTTATTATTTTGTTTTTTTTTTTTTTTTGGCATCGACTCAAGTTCAAGTACCAAGCTATTTTTCGTTTATTCCCACTCGGCCGATTCCTGACCTTGCGTAAGAGAGACACGCCCGTGAGCCATCACATACACGGACACACACAGACTGCACATTTTATCCCCGAGATATATATATATATATATATGTTCTGATTTTGTCTTCCATTTTAAATCACTTTCATTCCTCCCTGTAGCAACTTCGTTTTATGTGAAATGTAAATTAAAATAATCATCATATTCATCACAATGATATTTTCATTCAAAAACATAAAAATAAATAAAATAAATTATTTTCAATATATAAGTTTATAAATAAATTAAAATTTATTGAATAATTCCATGATACATACCGGCAATTAATTGATACACATAAAAAAAAGTGTGTGATATCTGTATATAAATATATTAAATGCAATGGTGTATAAAAGGATACAACCTACATACGATTTTATCATTAGAAAATGAATGATCGTATTGGGCCTACAGGGCAAAAATAAATCATCGTTCGACACCTGTTGCCCTCAGCGTAATCAAATCTTTCAAAAATACGTATACACACATAAATAAATATCTATATATATTTATATGGAAGTTGTTGAGTGTGTGGTGAACTAACACACGGACGTAAAAGGCGCAACAGTGCAGATGCAGCGGCGAACGTCAGACAAACCTGTACGAACCTACAAGAGAGAAGTGCATGGAGAATATGAGAATAGAGATTGAAAAAGAACAAGAATAAAGGATAGAGAAGGATGAAAGAAGTCAAGGTGTTCATTCGCTTGTGTAAAGTTGACCGCAGGAGTCTCCGACGACGATCGAAACCCCTAAAAACTTTAATAGCTCTCGCAGTTCTCGTGGCAATATATAAAAGTGATTGAGCTGTAACCCAGAAATAAAAATTATCGCTAAGATAATGTTTCATGTTGAATATTATGTTTTACTTTCTTTTTTTTTTCTATACTACGCACACATACACTCGCATATATATATATATATATATATATATATGTTTTTATATTCGTACATATTTCATTTTGTCAATGATGATTTAACACTGTTGCAGTTTTAAATTAACGATCGAGTGTCAGAATGTAATTGTCGATTTCATTATTTTTTTTCTTCACGTTTCGTTTTTTTCTTCTTCGATTTATTATTTCACGTTTTTTTCGTTTCTCTTTCGTTGGTTGATTGATTGAAATTTAAAACACAAATTCACACGCCTATATTTGTGAATGTGTTGAACGGTAATTTGGTGGGAGAGAATACGTTCAAATATTATAGCAAGGCTTTTGTATATATGAACGAGAATGTGTCTCTGTATATTGAGAAATTACGTATGACCTTCACGTCGAAAAATTATAATTCCGGTATTCAAGCGAATCATACATATATACATATATATATTGTGGCCTCGAAATTCATGCCAAGCAATACATACACCACACGTGACATATGAAGAAAAAATAAAAATAACACTAAATCTATGAAAATAAATATATATATATTTATATGTAATTTTAAATCTCTAAAATAATCTTCATACACATTTACGTAAATGCATGTCATCTGTACGGTTGTAATATAAATTGAATAACCGTGAGAAAATTATATTTTAAATGATAGAAAGTTAAAAATATATAATTGACATGCAATATAAAATAGTTGGCATGACGTATATAAATATGTATATGAATAATATTTTTTTTTCCCCACATTTAATTGAAGTTGCATAATAATTAAGATTTATGCAAACAAATTGAATAATGTTTGCTTATTTCTTATTTTATTTTCTATTTCTTTTTTATTATTTACCCACTTCCTAATTTGATATTTTGTCATATTAATTTTATTAATTCGTACTCTGGACTGGCGTCATCCATTGGCCAATTAAAATTTCATTCAAGCGTAAACATATATGTATATATATATAAATACTTGACAGCATGAAAATTATCAGTGTGAGAACGAAGAAATAAAAGAAAAAAAAAAAGAAAAAAAGAAGGAAGGAAAAATTAATAAATAAATAATAAAAATAACTTTTCTCACTGCACACCGTGGGAGACGAATCAATGACGTTAATTTTATATATCCACAGATACTTACCTACATATATATACATACATATACATATAATTGAGCGAGTGTGTATATGCATTTATGAAGTGAGTGGTCGCTTTGCAGCGTCCCGTTTACACAAGGATCATTCACCGGACCATAACATATATACAACTGTATAGACAGTACGGGGTGGCCTCGAGATTATCCAACAACAACAAAAAAAAAATATGAATAATGATGAATAACAAAATAAATAACAATAGCAAATCATCAAAATGATTTTTCATCTTTGCCCTGACGCCGCGAGTGCGTAAAGACAAAAAAAAAGCAATCAAACAAAAAATAAAAAGATGAGGCAAAATAAAGTAGATTTATGTATATACATGAATAAATATAAAAAATGCAGAATCATAAGTGAACGCTGTAGAAGATCGTTGAACGTAACTCTTAAACGCAATGGAGCCCAGACAGTATATACACGAAAAGCTTTTAGTCTTTATACAATGTTTATATATATATATATATATATATATGTATATATATGTATGTATATAGTTGAAAACATTCGCGTATATAGACCACGCCTGCACTTTATCCCAATGGTGCTTTATTATTATTATTATTTATTTTTTTTTTTCTTTATACAGTCTCCGGTGTTTTATCCTCGTGAACATTTAATCGTGCAATATTATCAATATTGATTTGCTGTGACGAGATGAAGTGATAATAATAAATAAGATACTGCAGCTGTAAAAAGAGAATTTAATTAAAGAACCGTTTGTAGAGGAAGAAAGTACTTGAAAAAGAAATGAAATGGTGAAAAGTTGATGGATAAAATGGAATATTATATTCATAATCGTCGGGTCGTAAAACTTTTTATATTTAATTGGAAATATTGGGAAAAAGTATTTTTATAATCATTACAGATATATATTTATCTTAGTTTCTTTTTTAAATTGAAATATATATATATTATTTTTTTAATTATACGAACATTTCTTTTTATTCTTCTATTGACTATTTTCTATTTGCTATGTGTCGTTTACTCATATATAATTGTAATTATTTTTTATTACTATCGCAATATATACGGTGATATTTTCTCATTTCTCACATCACATTTTTTTGTGCAACTCATGCCTGACTCATTCATATATATTATTTGTTTTCATCCATGCATAGTTTTTAAGAGCTTTTAAACCATATATATTTCATATTTGTACCGCGAGTCAATAATAAATACAAAAATTATTTTGAAGTTGGAAAGTGTACAAGGAAAAAAATAATAAAAAAAAGAAACCCGAAAATAAATACACAAACATTTCACGGCGAGTATTTTAAAATTATTACATTATTGTTTGCAAAGTGAATATATATAGCTCAATTTAGTAAACAATAGCTAACATATGTCCTATAAACACACACACACACACACACGCACCTATATATATATCTATATATATATATATAGATACATACCAATGAATCTATTATCAGTGTGAGTATTTTTATCTCTGTTTCATATTTCTCTTTATTTTTGCATTCTTTATTTGCTTTTTTTTATTTCATGTTTCACTTGTTCAATATTTTTTTTTTTATTTTATTTTTTCATTCTCATCGCAACTGAAACGCACTCATGACCACTTTCGCAATCACATTTACAGTCTATAAAAATGAAGTTAAAGGCCCAAAATGTATATAGCAATAAAATACGGATACACACACATGCACGCACCCATACTTATATATACATTTATTTATGTCTATATATACACGAGGAAATATAAAGAGGGTGCGTGGGTGTTAGCAAACTGACCCGTACAACAACGTCGGAAGTGAAAGGAACAGAAGTCACGAAGATTCGTGTTTAGTCTAAATATCATTTAAACATATTATGTATCTTGTACAGGATAAATAATAAATATTAAATTATCTCGGAAATAAATAAGAGAGAGATGTTTATCGAGAGTCGACATATATTACATTTGTGATAGATGTGGATATCTTGAAACGACAATATGTGATTGGTCAGCCATCGTCCAATAACGCAACACCTAATCAAAATTCGGTCATGGCCGATAAATAGAAAAATGTGTTTCAAGTTTCTTCAAATAATTCGCAAATGAACAATAATTACAGTGGAAAAAAATTTGTATTCAATACCTAATCCATCGTCATAAAATTCATCTGACTCAATAAAAAGATATAATAATAATATCGGAAATGTCGACAATAAGATCACGAATTCCAAAATTCCAGTTTGAAATTTTGCCATCTATTCTCCGACTGAGAATAAATCGCAAATAACGAAAGGGCCATAAAAACTTTATGTAAATTATTCAATATACTATAAATTAAATATTTCCATAATTCTATTATCATACAAGAAAAAAAAATTTCCCCATTATCATTTTGAAAATTTATGCCAAAGTGACAAATATATTTACATATTTATGAATATATAAATAGTTTTATTTTTGTGACAGTTTTATTATAAAAATATCAACAATATTTATTCATATATTGTATGTACATATTCATAACATGACTTTAAAAAACCATTAAATACTGTATTTGTATATCAATATATATATATGTAAAGGTATAAACATGGCAAATTTGTTTTGCTGTATTGCAAATCGCATTTTTTGACGTGTATTCACGACAACTCGGATATAGTCGCCCGCATAAAAAAGCCATCGTGTGTGCCTGACCTCCCACAATGACAAGGCCACACACAAACACAAATACAGAATACATTACACATACAGTTGTTCAGTTCCGCACTTCCATATTGTCTCCCGATTCATATTGATTTTCTCTCAGTTTTTATTCTTCTTTTAACTTCACTATAAACATCAATGATGTAATAAACATATTGATTACAATTCATCCAATATTCGTTCAAAATATAAAAAAATACCTATATCTATAAAATAGAAATTAATAATAATTCACATTCTCCATGAACATAAGTTCGATATAAATTTATTACATTTATGCATATAATTTATCGATATAAAAATAAATATATATATTTATACCAGTAACTCGTATTCTTTTATTCAACAACTTCATAATAAACAATGGTTGCATTGAATTTACGGAATTCACATGAACATTTTTCGTATAGATATTAAATACAAATCTAAAGTGTTATTTTAAAACATTAAATTCAACTTTGTAAAGTAGACGTTCATGTACTCGTTGAATTTTTTTATCTGTTTGATAGCACGATCGTAAACATTGTCACTTATTCTTGCTCTCTACGACACGTCGCTCGTACGTGAATGTATTGCTTGTGTGATATACGAATAAAGCGATTTTGAGAGAGAGATGAAAAGTAACAGAGAGGAATATCTCAATGGTTAAAAAAATAATAACAACAACAATATAATAATAATAATAATAATAGTAGTAATAATAATAATAGTAGTAATAATAATGAAGATGTTGGATGAGAAAACAAAATGACGGAAAAAGAAAAAAAGTAACTCAATAATCAATATTCTTGCGTGTGCTTCATCAACCACGCTCGATGTTAGAATTTTGAATAAAAATATAGTGCTCTGTGTGTGCGACGTGACATGTACTGTCAAGCATACTAAATAATATTCAAGGAAAAGGAAAAAAAATCTCCTCCACATGTATACATAGATAAGAAATAAAAGAGCAATCATAAAATATTTCTTTATATAGACAAATGATTTCAGTGCCATTCTCAGTATTTATATTATGTTAAAGAAATTATTGAACAATTGTTTATAAACACTGCGATTCTTGATTTTAAATATGCAATCAAATGTGTATATATATATATATATATAAACATTCCTTCAATATTTATGGTGCTAGTAAAATGGAAATGTATATATT
>CAJUYH010001023.1:21229-33605 GCA_910591685.1 Galerucella tenella
CTTCAATATTTATGGTGCTAGTAAAATGGAAATGTATATATTATTATTGTTCATTTTTCATTCGTAAAAAGTTTATAATTATTTAATTTCCACGGCCAAACTATAAAAACGAATACATCACTTTTTGTACACATATATATATGTCACTTCAGATATGTGTATGTATATATATATATATATATATATATATATATATACCTATATATAGTGTATGGATGAAGAGAAAAAACCTTGAACCTCGCGCACGATTGAACGAAGGACGAGAGAATGACTAAAAATATAACTTGAACAAGAGAATCGTGTACAGCCCACAAGTAAATACCTACTGTTGCACACACTCACAACTTTTTTAATAGCATATTGCCATGCAAATATAATGAATTGAATATATAAAGATAAGTTTTATGTATATATAAACATGTAATGTACACACCATGAATTAATGCACATTTCACTGCAATCAAGTCTATTATCGTAGTTAAAATTAGTTCTAACTGATGGAAAATATTAACTAAATGACTCAATATAATAAATGAAAATATTTATTGCTACAGTTGATTATTTTTCTTTCAATTTATCCGGCTATCAGTTCCATTATTGTTATTTACTTTTTTTTTTTTCACAAAAGCTATTTTTACATATTGTAACGAAATTGGTAAAATAAATTGTACTATTTATTTTCTTCACTATCCAATGCCAAAATTAATTTTTAAACTCATTCATTAGTCTGCAATAATTATTTTCTACAGAATTGAATAATAATTGAGTTTGATTTCCAACCGTTAAAAATAAAATAAACTCCGATTTTCACATGAATTATTTCAATTATGTTCACTCTATTTGCAAATGTGAATGACGCCATTATTAAATTTCATTTGTATTCAATAATTTTAAATATTATTCATTTATTTTCCCATTGAGAATATTAAATTTAACACAATGAAAAATCAACCATAAGATGGCAATCGAAAGAATGCCAATTTATGTTTTATTTCTATTAAAAACATAAACTTTTATTATCATAAATGCAAACATACATAAGTATATATTAATAGAACATCAACAATACATTTTCCAACCGACATTATATACCTTATCCTACTATTATATCTCTACTTGATAGTTAAGCTCTTTATTGTATTGAAATTCTCCATTCATTGCAAAAACTTGCCTATATTCAGACCATCAATTGATAAGTACACGTAATGAACATTATACTGCTCTCTAAAGTTTCAATGATTTCTAATGATATCTTCTGTTCACTGGTGCATCAAATATCCCATCGCCACATGTTCACGAAATATACCTATATAATATAATACACCACTCGTCAAACTTCAACTACAATAGATTTATCCTCAATTAACTGTTGTACGCCCGCACAATACGTCAAACAAAAAATATACAGACAGTAATGAGAGTGCATTGTACTTTTCACTCAACCATAAACAAATGCATCAAAAGCCTTTTTCCCTTCAATATAATGATTGATAAATAAAAGCATAATAATAATAATAATAATAATAATAATAATGAATATTCTGAAGATGATGAAGAATAATAAAAAAAAAAAAAACTCAATAAAATCGAGCATTATTCCAATCTTCATCTACATTTTTATATTTTTCACGGATGTATGGTTGCATGTGGCTTCTGGCCGATTAACATTTCCAAAAGAACGTATATAAAAAGGAGCGCATTGAAGAGTGAAAGAGCGTCCCACCAAAGCAAAAGCGCTACAAAAATAAAAATAAGATAAGGGAAACGAGTGAAGAGGAAGAGTGGGAGTGTATATGGCAACCCGTTTCTCGGTGTTTGGACACGGTCGGACAGATATATACGGATCCGTGCGTAAAAATCGACGAAAGACGGAACACACAGATACACTATACAGCAAGATAATGTATAGAGAAGGTAAAATAGTCGCACACAAATTCAGCGTAAATATATATATATATATTTACCAAGAAACGATGTGAAGTGTTGTGGCTTTATACATGTGTGTATTCTCTGCAACTTGGCGCTGCATATCCGTGTGCTGATGTTTGATCGTCCAACGAGATATCGACCGTTGTGCAGAGAGGACCAATGGGAAGAATGAAGAAAAAAAGAAAAAAATATATATATATATATATAAATAAATAAAACAAATAAAATGAGAAAAAAAAAAGAGGTAAATACGAAAAAGAGACGTATAGAAGACTTGTTTATATCAACAGGGGTACACATCCTTAATCGTACCACTTGCTCACTATTTATTATCCTTAATGCTTAATTACTCGCGTACGTAGTGTGTAATTAGTTAAAGTATTAATATATATATGTATATATATATATATTTATACCGCAGTTAAATATTTAGCGTGACGTGCCGTGCAGCTCGTTAGATCCTTCAATGCGATCGGTGATTATTAAAAGCAAAAAGAAATAATGAAACAGAGAGAATAAAAAATAAAACAAATAGTTAGATGATTTTTGGAACGCAACAATGAACAAGATAATTGATAGTTTCAACGGTTAAATCATGAGATTATAGCAAGGCAATTATTATCAGGGAATAATTTACATTTTGTTTCATTTTTTTTTCTTCATGTATATATAAATATATATACGCGATCGATTTTTATTTATTTATTTATTTTTTATTATTTTATTTTTTTTTTTTTTTCACTAATGGTACACGCAAGCCTATATATTAACGTGAATATATATCCACGAACCAACTGCTACCGCTGCTGCAATACGTCCATTCGCTATTGGCATACAAAATAGCGCTGATTGTCGTGGTAGATATATTGACATTTGTATGTATGTATGTACGCCACCATATATCCGTAATCAAACCACTTGTGAATATATATATATATATATATATATTCTACGTTATCGTAGCGGTTTAATTACTATAAATACTGTGTACATGTGAATGTATCGTTGTGTAGTAGATCTATGAGTTTGAAATGTCTCGTGACACCTAAACAGACACTTAAGTGGAAAAAAAAATAAATAAAGATGGTCAAGATACTAATGCACATACCACTACAGTCGTATATTGAAACTAATATTTTGTGGTGTTGTATCGCATGCACATGAAGAGATATTTATACGAAAAATAACAATGTTTAAATTGTAATTGGCAAAGAGACTGAAACATGGATGAAATATAACTTGACAATTGCGAAAAAATTATATAGAAATAATTAAAAATTACTCGCAAATATTTCCAATAATTTTTCATATTGCCATATAATTTATTATCAATTTTTTTTCAATTTTAATTTATTGGCCATTTACAATTTCTCATACAGATGTCATTATTAACATTGAATAAGAATTTTTCATATGAAAATTGAATTAAATTACTCTTCGACTTCATACATAAAGTCATCATAAATTAATATTCAAGAGATAAAAATTAATTTTCATTCAAACAAGAGGCAAACAAACAATATAATTTATTTTATTAACCGAAATATATTCGAATTAAAATTCGCCGTTAAAAATAAAAAATGATCCATTGCTGAAAATAAAAAAATTTTGAAATTTATTGTCATATAAAAAAAAAACATGAAGAAAATATTTATATTCATATATTTATTTATTTATTTATTTATTTCACAGCGTACAAAAGCTCATATCCATTAATACCATTATTCCCCCGTCTATTATAACTATCCGACTATCTCCAATCTCTTTTTATCCCATATCTTATACCTTTCTTTGCATCATTCCTTCATATTCTTCTCTGGATGTATATACATATATACCACACATTTGGTTGCACTCAACACACACACTCGCACACGCACACATGTATACATACGTTACATGTGTGCGATGTAAACACACAGTGCGCGGTTGTGGGTAGCCCTGACCGGTCGAGTGCAACGCCACGGCAGACCTTGAGCGATTATATTTTACTGCAAACGTGTTATATTATAACTCGCGCTCTTTGCCGTTGTTTTAAAACCCGGTCCTCGCCCTCTCTATCCCTGTACTCCTGCCATCATCAACATTTCCCATTATATACACTTGTTTATACATACAAATATATATATATACACATATTTTCTCGATCCTTGATTAAATTTATCTTTTATTATTTCACCTTGAAATTAATAAAACAATTTTTTTCAACAATGGTAAAATGGAAAAAAGAATGTCGTTAAATGAAACTACGGTATTTAAATGTACACGAGCTATTGTATTATATATCGATATATTGTCTTCATCCTCTTTGACGGTATTCATTCAAGGTTGAATTCGTCGATGATAATTGTAACGTATATATTCACCTTCGTATACGTATTTGGCAACGATTTCAGGCAAATAAAACCGACGCGTGTATACCAACTCTCTTTCATTGGTGATGCGCGCATAAATAGATAATACTAACACATAAAAATATATATATATATATATATATAATAAAGTGGCGTGTGACTGGTGTATAGTGGCCGTGCGCCATTCCCAAGGATTTATTCTAAACTCGGCGTACTATATTACGAGTGAGTAAATCTCAACGTCGACAATGCGATGCGTTTCGGCGCATTGCAAACGATATTTTTTAACATGAGCGCACTTTATCGGCGCGGGGATGACGATAGCAATTGTAGAGATACTTATGAAAACATAAACATCATCATTAGAATTGTTCCCGCACCCCCGCGCATATTGCCACCTCACACGTGGCATAAATGAACGCATCCACTGTAACATATATACTACTACGTTTCTTCTATGTAATGTGTAATTTCTATTGCGCACAATTTTCCCGCCGACACTTGCCCATTTTAATAATTGAAACATTTATGTACACACGAGATATATCTATATAAGCATTAAATATTTATATATAGACATGTGTCTGGCGCCTGTTTGTTGCCCATCAGATATTGCAAATTTTCTTTATATAACGATATATATACTAATAATAATTACTTCTATCGCAACGATTTTTCAAATGGTGATATTGCCATAATTTATTTTAGAAAAACAAAAGGTGGAAAAAATAAGAAAAAAAAATTGTTCCACGCAAAAATGACGCAATGCACATATACGACTATGTATATATATACATATATAATATTTGAAATAAGCATCTGAAAAATTGCATTAACATTGTATTATTATTTTGTAATATTTGCGTGTGAGCAATTATGAACGCAAATGCGTGTGATGCGATATTGTAAATGGAAGGCGTTTCAACGATTATTTTTGTTTTCTTCATGTTCTTTTCTTCTCTCCATTCGCCCTATCTTTCTCTCTATCTCGCTCTCTCTCTCTCTTTTATACTCATATTGATGTGTAAGAATTAAATGTAATATACGGGTGTGCACTACGTTATTTTCACAAGTGGCGTTGCATTGAAAAATGTGCAGTATATGGTCTATTGAAAAAATATATATCTCACTCTTGTACTTCTTTGTCCATTCTCTCAGTCGCACTACCTCTTTTATATTTCATTCTTTCTTTCTTTCGCATAAATTCTGACGTTCAACTTATGTATATGTATATATCTGCTCGCATTTACATTGCACTCTTTTGCGGTTATTCCTCGGCAAAGTGCTCCGACCGATACGCGATCGCAAAGTGAACAACCTTACGCATATATTACATATATATATATATATATATATATATATATATATTGATAGAGTTCATTCGCGTCAGGTTCCAGGTGAACAACGAGTTGAGTTATTGAGAGATCGAACTCGCTTCGAGTTCATTGCGCGATCTATAAACACATAAATATAATTGTTTTGATATACATACAAAAATAAATAATTCGAATAATATTTATCGATATATTAATATAAATATTGTTGGTATAAAGTGTGTAAGGAGAGAAAAAAGAATTTTATGCCAATAATTTAATTACAATGACTGTGCGAAAATAAATGGAAAAAGAAATGAAAAAATAAGTTGCATTATGTTACGACTTCATATTTGTTCTATTTGTTTTTTTTTTTTGTTTTTCGTTTCATTTTCATCTTTTGCGTAACAATAAAACTTACGTGTTTCTTTAGTATTTCTTCTGCACATTTTTTTATCAAACCTATATGGGTCATGATATATAAATCGAGTGTGAGAAACATTAAAGAGCAAAGCTCAACTCAAGTGCAAGCAAACAGATATTTTATATATATACAAATTTACACATAGAAATATATATACATATGTAATATACTCTCACATGATTGCGCCGTCACATTCGGGGTTCTCGAAAACGTGAGGAAGGTCAGGTATTTTAACATAATCGAGGCGAAGATTGTCGTGACGCAATGCGAGGCACGGGCCCACAATACACATTTGCAAAAGACGAAGTGATAACAATTTATACACATAGATACATACATATATGTATGAACATATATATAATGTATATGAATATATAATTGAATTATCGGCACTATGACCTTGTGGACATTTTGAGATATATAAATATTTAAAAGCTCACTTTAACTGTCGACATATTTGTGATGTGTGAAAAAAAAAAAAACCCCCCGAAGAAAGAAGGAATAAGAAAATAATAATAATGTTTACAATACAACTGTGGAGTACATTAACATCATTGTGCTAAGGTTATTTCTACAGTAATGGAAAATCAAAAAAAAAAAAAAAACAGAAGACATTTGATTGTCAGTGTAAAATAATAATTTGATTTTTTTTAAATTAACAATACATTTAAATTAAACTTGATATAAGATACAATATTTATGTTCATCCATCTATTCATTTATTTTGATATCTCATTAATTGTAGTATTTAATTTTTTATTCGTTATCTTTTTGTAATGTTGAAGTTATTATACGAAATGTTGCGACAATAATGGCAACCGTCTGTACATTGTCTACTGAGTGAATAATAAATAATGCATCATTCGCCCAATGCACGTATTGTAACCCCGTAATTCATTCTCACCTCGTACGATATCCTCGTACGATAGTGCACGCGATATGACTTACGCGATATTCCATTTATGTATATACAGGGATAAATATAAGACAAGAAAAGTGAAAAAAAAAAAAATAATAATAAAAGAAACAAAAATATATTTATGTATAGATATGTGAACAGAAATGAAAGAATTTGAATGATCGATGAATGTCGGGGCCACGAGCGTGAGACACGATTAAAATTAACGATGAATCAGTGAACATGAAAATATATATATCGTATAACATTAAAAATCATTAAAGATGCGTGTTTACTGTTTATACCTGTTAATTCTTCAACTGTACCTATATATATGTATATAAATGATGATTCAATTAATTTTACATCAACTGGTTAAATAAAAAATTAATCATATTTAATAGTTTCATGAGTTCATAATCCTTGAATAATGCTTGCGGAAAAATAATTGATTATTGCATGATGAATTGTATTTCATATGACGCAATTAAATCCCGTCAAATATATGTTCATTTACCTCAATACGTTTAACAATAATCGACGCTCCTTCAATGATGTAAATTTAATTGAACAACTGTCGGGTCAACGGCCTACTTGGTGTCAGCTGCTGTATATAAAAGGATAGTGTCGCATTCTCCTTTTTTCTATTTTTTTTCTTATTGTTATTTTTTTTTTTTTTCATTCTTCTTCATTTCGAAATAAGATACGTCATATCAACTGGCTAAGTAATTTTTTTAAGACACGAGAAGATTGATGATAGAGTTAGCTGTGATTCATTTGAAATATTATTCCATATGATTGATAAATAAACTGATAATAAATAATTTAAAGTCGAACTGGAAGTTTTATTGCATTGGCGAAATTAATCGCAAAAATTATCTGAAAAATATTTAAGTGTCAATTGTGTGATAAAAATAGTAGAAGAACAAATTATTATGATTGAATATACTTACTTAATTGTTAGAAGAATATAATGGTGAGATGGAGACATCGTTGGAAAAAATTATAAAGCAAACGTTTATAATTTGTACGCTGCATATTGCATTGGCAACAGCCTTGTTATTAATAGCTACTGCGCATTATTGTTCATGCGTATCCGTGTGAAGAAGCCAGCAGTCACTAATCTTCATGAACCAAGTCACAATATGGTGTATATATCTGTATTTATATTTATTTATATTATGGCGACATTACTTTTGCTTTTAGCATAGATTTTTTTCGCATTTTTAAATGCGTATATGAGCATTGATGAAAATAAAAAATAATACTGTGCTATTATTATAAAGAAGAAAATTGTCGTATGACATATGAAATAATAAATGTAATAATGTAGTAGAGACCAATAATACTAATTTCTCTGCAATTATATACAATAATACGAGAACGATAGCATTACGATATACACATTATTATATCAAAGTGCGTAATAAAGTTGAGATAAGAATTGTGAGTGATTTAGTGCAATTAATTTTTTGTATACTCGAAGAAAAAAAAAACCATTAAAATAAATTGTTTCGCAGTTTTTTTTACTTTTCATTATTTTATTACGATAGTTATTATTATTCTGCCACTTTATTAATCATGAGAAAGTTTTTTTCAATGACATTACCAATGATAGACGAATAAATTTCACGTATTGTTGATTTATGATAGGGATTATGAAATTGTGGAATTGTGGACGATAAATAAATATAGTAAACACAATCGTTTTATATTTTTAAATTATTTTTTAATGAATTCGATAAAAAATGATATAAATCGGGTACTTAATAACAAGATAATAAGTATTATAAACAAGAGGACTAAATACAAATGTACAATGGTTTGTGTTTTTTTTTTGTTTTTCTTTTTCTATTTTTTCATTTTCATCATCTTTCATTTTTAAAGTTAGTGGTTAGCACAACTTCGTTCATATTATTTATATATAGTTTGTAACTTAATAAACTATACTCCATAACTCAGAGACATATCCTTGTGGCTTTATATTCATCAAACTCTTTTTTTTTCTTTTTTTTTTCTTTTTTTTCTCATTTTCACTTCAATTCTTCAATGAATATTTATTTTCATTGCATTCAATGATAAAATCTGTTTTATTTCAGCTAGTAAACGTAATTGCTTACGAACAAAAAAAAATAAGAAACGATTTAAACGCCACTTGATCTTTTTGATTGTGGGAGAAAGGAAAGAAAAAGAAAAAATAACGTAAATAAATCGTGAGAAATGGCGAAAGGCGAGAGAGAAAGAGTGACGGTGAGAAGTGTGTGAAAACAAAAAGAAAATTAAAGAGATAGAGGAAGAAGAGAAAAACAAAAATGGAGTGAAACCAAAATTAAATTAATAATAATAATATTAATAATAATAAAATAAAATAACACACGGACTAAAATTGAGAACAACGATAGACTTTTTCCATTTCTTTTTTTTTTTATGCACGATAAGATAAATAAACGACAGTCAATAGGCATTGCAAACTTTACTTTGTGTAAAAATATTGCTACGTTCTGTCATGTTATTATTATTATTTATGAATTTATATTTTAATTTTATTGATTTATTTTTCTCCCCCATCTTTTCTTATCTTTTCCATTATTTTTATCATTTCAACTCGTCGACGGTGGTGTTAAAAAATGACTCGGATTAATTCATTTTTCATTTGTTTTGTTAATTTTCATTCAACGTTTTAAATCGTAAATATCTTTCTTACACTCTGTCGCAAAAAATAGACACACCTATGCCAAATGGTGGATATTAATCTGTTTGTTATTTTCTTTTTGTTTTATTCTTCATTTTTATTTTTACTTTTTTTCAATGTAATTCGTCAAAGCCCTCCGGCCAGTTTCTCATGTGTGTGTGTGTGTTTTTTTTTTTTTTTGTTTTCCACTGAGAAAATTCTCGCAGGATCATATTCACATATTGCACTTTAGTGTACTCCACATAATAAGTTATAATTGCAAGAACAAATATGGCTTATACACAATAATTGTATCCATATGTAAGTTTTCATTTGCTGTTAACGACTGGTTTTTCTTCCCATTATTAAAAACAAAGTTCGAAATCATAATGGGACTATTATTTTTTTTAACGATATATTGCAACCACTTTGTCATAAATATACTCAGACACATATAATGAATTTATATTTATTAAAAGAATCAAGAGAGAAGGTAAATTCCACATCCCACATTTTTCATTAATTAATTATTTTTATCGATGCGAATAATGTTTTCATTATAATCTTATTTGCGAACTCGTCGAATTCTGGACTAGTTAACAACAGAGCCAATCTACATTAAGTGTCTCATTGTTAATATCCTGCGAGAATACACTAAAATACATGCACGCGCGCATATAATGATTGAGCTTTGACGAAAAAATTATTTAAGTGCTTCATTTCTCCTTATTTTGACCTTCTCTAATTTGCCGCAGTATACATATTAAAAAATAGGTAATTGCATTAATATGTTTCACTTGTTCTCATTATATTGTGTGTGTGTTTGTGTGTTTTCTTTCTTTTCAAGACGGCAGACTTTTATAATTAATATGTGTTAATCATCTAATTATTTATATTATATAGCAGACCCGAAATAGTTGGACGATTATTCAATCGTATCAAAAAATTGACAAAACAAAATGAAAATAAAGCAGAATGTTTTTTTTTGTTTCCATCATTTTATATCAAAAGAAGCAACATCATATTGTATTTAGAAAAAATTTTTTTCGTTCAATTTTCTTATACTGACTCCTGACACACGTTACCTCTCTTCTTTCAATTGGACATATTTACATGCTAAAATTTGTTTTTGTTTTTCGTTTTTTTTTAAATCTACTGCACATCTATTGGCTTTTAATAATACAATGAAGTCGGGTGTGTGTGCAACGACATCGTACCAATGACACAAGCAATATTGAGAATTAATTAACTCATCCGTCATCGGTTCGATGCATTTGTAGACACGCAACCTATACGCGATTTTTATTCATTCGTTTTGTTTTGTTTCTTCATTTTCAATTAATTCGATCTTATATTTTAGAAATTGGAAAATCCTATTTGTAACACATTTGTTTTTTTTTTTTTGCATTTTCCAGGGAGCATTTCAACACGTTGATGATGAGCAAAAGAGAAAATTAGGTTACATTCTTAAATATATATTTGAGCATGTCAATTTGAAACTGCCATTGCGTGATAATCACATGGAGTTTTAATTTTTTTTTCTCATAAGTTCATGGTGATTAAAAATATCAAACGTTCACTGAAATACTCCGTAGATAATGCTTGTTATAAATATATAGACGCAAATTTTTGACATACGAGAAAATGGAAAAAGGCGCGCTGTAAACACAAAAAAGTCATTGAGTGACTTATCATTAATTGAAGGAAGCACAATTGATTAATTTGCGCGAGCAATCACCTTTCCATTGTCTCGACTATGCCGCCGCATCCAATTAACTCATTAATAATTTTTAAATATATATGTATATATATTTTTTTTAACATCGATTCAAAATTTGTATTGTATGTCAATTTATCTGCTCTTTTCCACCTCAACACAGTTGTGTATTCTCTTATCAAGTGTTTTTATATTAAATTTTGTGGTTTGCATCATGACAAGAGGTTATTCGTAACATCAAGTGCGTGATTCGATTTTTTTGTTTCATGGTTTTTTTTTCGCTTATACCGTTTTCAATTTAATGTTTAATGTTACAAATATTATATATATATGTGTATATATATATATATATATATATACACATATTATCAATAACTATTATGTTTCTCTAATGAAAAATTTGCGCAAATATATAATCATTTTGGTAAACATCAAGCCGAAGATAAACAAAACTAAAGAAAAATAATAATTTATGTTTATAAGTTTTTCATGTTATTTACTATTTTTATTACTCTTATATGCAATGACAAACTTGATTACTTTTTGTTTTTATTCAATTATTTATTTATTCGGTGAAACGTATTTTCTTGTAATGAATTCTTCCACTTTTTCAAAGCCAATTATTATCATTATTTTTTTTGAAATTCATTTTTCTGGCTATGCATCCAAATCTCACGAAAATACGACAATGAGTTTACACCAAAAATCTCCTACACAAAACATTTGTTCGGGAATGAATTTTTATTTAACTTTCCCGATGACCAAAAAATTGTTTCTCATTTACCACAACTCTTTATCCAATACTTCAATGATGTATTAAAACTTCACGATAATCCCTGACCACACTAACGCTTCGTTAAAATACGTATAAGAGTGTAACATAAAACAAAACCGCGCGATTTATTATTTTATTATTTAATTATTTATTCATTATTATTTTCCCCTTTAACGTTAAATCGTTCAACATATTTTAGAAGCACAAAAAACCTACTGGCCATCATCCACAATACTCATTTGACATTTCAACAAATCCTCGATACGATTAATCCTCAGTAATAAAATGAATCTTA
>CAJUYH010001023.1:34005-53812 GCA_910591685.1 Galerucella tenella
GAAAAACTTATTATGGTTGTTGCAAAATGATATTGATATGTGTCCGTGTTTGTTAATTTTTTTCCTTGTTAAATTTCAATTGTTAGTAATTTATCTTTTGTATTTTTTATTTTTCAAAGTATATATTTGCTTTATTCTAATGGCAGTAAAGACAATTTTTGGTTTGTAAAACCATTTTCCAAATATTTATTTAACATTTATCGTGTGGAGATTTTATATATTCAAATTAATTTCACCACCTGCTCAAGATTGGTGTTTTTTTTATTTTGTCCATCTTTTGAAAACCATTCATTTTGCACTGCAAACCATTGTGTGTATTTAGTTATGTATTTTGTTTCTGTTTTTACCACTGAGTACACACATCTACCAACTATTTTGCGTATACGCATGCCTGTGATTATCCGATTTGTTTAGTTCAGTTTTTTCTTCTTTACTATTTTGTTCCAGAGATAGTCACAGCCTGTATTTGTATTCTCTTTACTATCCAATACCACACACTCACCTACGAGAATGTATTTCATTATGTTTTGTGTCTTTTTTTATTTATTTATTTATTTGTGCATAATCACTTATCTCCCTTTCAATTACTGATCAATGAAAAATCATTTTCCAACTCAAGCTTTCCCACCTATTCTCATTATTAAATCCTCCATAGTTCAAACAGTAATTTTATATTTATTTAATTATTCATTTATTCTTTCACTTCAATAAACAAAAACATGATTGTTCAGTGTAATATTTGTATTGATCCGTTAATTCTTCATCTTTGATTTTTTTCATTTTTGTAAATAGACGTCTAACATCACTTTGTTCCATTTTGTTTTCTTTTCTTTTATTTTTTGGCCCTGTATTTAATTTTGTACAAAAGTTTCGTTTTCAAGACCGGAGCGATAGGCACTATTTTTGTTTTTATAATATTTTTCTTTTTCTTTATTACTATTTTTTAATTCCTTCTTCTCTGTTTACCGTTGTTCTTTCAAGCTTAATTATGGAAGTAATTTTACTTTTATTTTTCAATGTCACTTTCTCTTTATCTACCTTTCTCTCTTTACCTCTCTCGCTCTTTCACTCTATCATTTCACTCGTCTCCTAGCTACTTCTTCCGCGAGTCCGACAATCAAAATATATAATTAAAATTATGACATAAATGACCAGTAAAATATAAAAAAATAAGAAAGATTCATTTACAAGAATTCAGTTTCTGTTTTTTTTTACTTATCGCGCATTTGCGAATAATCAATGGATAATTATCACGTGAACGGAAAAAGTCATTTGTGAAACCATATAAGAAATAAAAGAAAAAAATTAGTAGTGGGGTGGCTGGTGTTAGTATCATAACAATTAATATGTTATTCGATTAATAATTAAGTAAGATGTAAAAAAAAACATGAGATCAACGTTTGACATTATAGTTTTGCAAGGCCGAGATTTATTTGTATCTCATTGACATTTTTCTTTCCACGGTAAGAATTAGGAAAAACAGAAAAAATAATAATAATAAAATTCCAATTATGTTGCGGTTATATTTCACAAAGTATTAGTGACAATTATTCAAAGAAAAAAGAAAAATATCGAACTATTATGAAGATATCCGAAAGAATAAAAATACGTTATTGCACCACACATTCGTGGCCAATTAATTAATGAATTAATTAATCAACCAATCAATTAATTAATCAATTAATTAATCAATTGAAAAAAACACAGTGTCGCAAATTTATTAACATTATTTCACAAACGTTTTCGTATTTCTCTGCATTTATCCATTATATCAATTGTTTTTCCTTTTTCTTATCATAATGCCTACATTCTCTCGAAAGAAAGAAAGAAAGAAAGAAACACGATAATTCAATCAATTTATATCACCCTATCAACAAAAATCATTTTCATAATCAATTTACTCATATATTTTTGTTGTATTTTTTTTTTCCTTCTTTCAATTTCATACCACCAAAACATCCACCGATGAGAATATATTTGCAATAATTACTCTTTACTTTATTTATTCAATTATTTAATCCATTACGTGTTTTTTTTTTAGATATTTTCTGTATTTTTTTTGCTCCTTTTATTATTTCATTTTTTTAAATTTATTTCTCAGTACACTCTTCAATAATGACTTTATTTAAAAAATAATAATAATAGAATAATAATAATAATAATAATAATAATAATAATAATAATAATAATATTAATAATAATAAGCATCATCATAATAAACGAAATATCCGATTGTGCCGAGGCATCGCGTTGAAGCGGTTTTTCAACTCCTCTCCCTCTCTCACTCCCTCTCTTCTGTCCCCAAACATATATATTATATATATCCCTTTGTCACTAATAAAAAATGAGAAAGATTATTTTGAGAGTATTAGTATTTTACCAATAATTCAATAGCACACAACCCAGCGCCTTCGGATACTATATATTCGCCCGCTTAGAATCGTACAATTGCTTTATTTATTTATTTATTTATTTAGTTTTTTTTTTGTTTATTCTTGCACCTCCGTCGTGGTATTCTCTACAAGTGTTATATATTAATGAATATGCTTCTATACCGATATACACAACAAAACTTGGGGGAATAATTGCGCGTACACTCTCGAGAATGTGACAAATTATTGAATCGTGTGTGAATGTTGTGCAATTGTAGCGTGAAAACGTGGCGAAAACAGTGCAAAAGAAAAACCAAAATTCCATGAACGCGGTCACGATTGCCGTAAAACTATTGCGAACAAATATATATATATATTTATTTATATTTTTATATATAGTCTAATATTGAAGTTGAGTCTGTTAAAACTCAAAAATGTGATCGCCACGTTCACGATTGCCATCATCATCATCATCTCATACATGATAATATCCACACAAATTCAAAAAAAAAAAAATCCAAATCTCAAGTGTGTTTTGCTTTTTCCGTCCATCGTCTCTCCACCCGTCTGTCACCCATATTTTTTTTTTTTCGTACAAAATGGTTTCTTATAAACTATTATACTACAATACATATACAAAAACCATTATTTATATTTTTGTTTTTTTTTTGCTTTTTTTTTTATTTTTTGTTTGTGTCAAATTATTCAAGTAAATAATTGTAACTATATTCGTACACAAAGGATAACGAATGACCTCAGATTTGAAGAGAGAGATTGAAGCGAAAAAGAAAAGATCAAATTTTCATTTATATTCGCTTCGCGACTTTGTCAATTCAATAATTGCATTAATGGGCAGTGAAAAGACACGAAGTTTATTCATATGAGCAAATAATAACTTATTTTTTTTTCCCCTTTTTCTGTGCCTCTATCTCTCTCACCTCATATACACAACATCACAAAGCGGAAGTTGCCCAAATGAGGTGCACGGAAGTGACACCCTCGTTAGCTGGCGCAATCTTTACATCAACCCACCATGTCATTTCGTTCCACCATAAAACGATCAAACGAATGCGAAACAGGAGAAGGAAACAATATATATATATATATGAACAAATGGTAGCCGAGTCTCTTTAATTTCGGAAACCGCATCCGTAGAAAAAAAAATAATAATAATAAAAAGACGATAAAAAGGAGAGTAACAACTTTAAGAGTTTCAGCCAACTGGAATCGTTACCGGCTACATTTCTTCATCCCTTGCACTTTTTTTTCCACTCTCGGTTTTTCAATTCTCTCTCTCTCTTCTTGTTTATAGTTTTTTTTTCTTTTGTGTTCACTTCTATCATCTCGTCGTATTGTGTCTTGTCTTCTCTCTTCTTTACCGTCAAATTAACGTTGATCCATTGCCATATTTATGAGCAAAAATCCCATCCACTATCAATTTGGTGTAACATATCCGCAACATTGGGTGTACACGTAAATTCAAAATGTTCAGCGTTACCTGAATTCGTACTTTCAAATGAATCCAAGCCAGTTGTTATTGTTTCCATATCAAGATCGAGCTTAAAATCGGATGGTTGTATTTGTAATAAATCCGTTAATGAATCAAGATCAGCCAAACTTCCATCAACCGGCGTCACATTAACAGTTGATTCCTCCATTTTTATCACATGATGATGATGATTTGATAATGTTGCGCCAATAATTGATGTTGATTGTGTTCGATCGCATGGTGGTTCCGGCTTAACAATATAATCACCCATTGATGAACAATGATTTGTTGATTGTTGCGGCGGTGGACACTGATAATTTCTCGCTGTTAGCGTATTTATTTCTGGAAAACCACGTGCTGATGCATAATCCGTTTGATAATCCATATCGATTGTCTCCTGTTTGATCTTTGGCTGAGAATTAATTATTCCTGGACTGGTAATTGGAATACTTGTCGTATTAGTATTGCTATTAACAAGCCCCGATGTAATACCACAATCATGATAATTGTCTTCATAAAAACTCGCTGACTCGGGTGAATCTGGTGTATCACATGACGGACTACTCGGCACTTTTGCGGTTACAATTGGTGGCACTGGTGTATAATCCATTTGTGTTGGTGGCCTTTTATCCAATGCTAGTCTTACTTTCAACCTTGATATTGAATTTGTTGTTGATTGGCCTTGGAGCCTCTTCACTGGTGTATGCATATTATTACTGGCATTATTGTTTGTGTCATTTTTTATTTTTGTTGACGGTATTGTTGTTGATGCAGTCGTTATCGTTGGGCTGGATGAGGCGGGTGATGATGACTGTGATAGCGATGATGATAACGAGGATGAAGATGACGATGATGATGATGACGACGATGTAGATAACAACGAAGACGAAGATGATGACGAGGACGGTGATGATTTCTTTGTTTTTTTTGTTTCTTTTGTTTTGGGCGGTGTCACTGGTTTAGATGTTTTTTTCCTTGGTCGATATTTGTAATCAGGATATTCCATCATGTGCAATTGTCTCAATCGTTCTGCCTCTTCAATAAATGGCCGTCTTTCAGCGTCATCCAATGTCTTCCATCTTCTACCAAGTCGTTTACTTATTTCGGCATTGTGCATGTCAGGTTGAACTTCACAGATCTTCCTACGTTCTATTTGTGACCACACCATAAATGCATTCATTGGCCGTTTGATGTGATTGGGATTATTCTTCTTTGTCTGTAACAGAGTAATGGAAGAGATTGTTTGTTTTTTGTATTTATTTTCTTTACGCTCTATTTACTTTCTTTACATATTTATTCATTTATATTTTCATAATTATTCTAACATGTGATTCGCATTCAGTTGGTAAATTTTATGAGTCATTCGTTGGTGACTAACGAGAAATAAAAAGAACCGAAACGAAAATAAGCAGAACACTAATACGTAATCAATTTGAGTGGTTTGCGTTAATGCGTCTCACTGTCTTTCTATTTGAAATATATGGGTCAAGAAGATAGTTCGTACATTATATATATAAAATAGAAAGACACGACGGAAATACAAAGGGATAATATACACAAGAGTCAAAGTGAAACGAATCGGGGGTTTAGTGGCGGCACCCATCAAATATCTGGACTCAATTTGACTTTCATATCATCGTTTACACCACAATGAGTGAAAATAAATAAATATACAAAATGAAAAGAGAGAAACAAAAATGGATACATCCTCGCTATCAATTGGAATTGATTAAAAAGACCATTCAATCACACCTCTCCTATATTTACTGACTGTACAGAATCAATGATTATTGACTGATGATGGAACAATTGTAAATATACAAACGACTTTCTCGCCCTCTCGGTCTTTTTCTAAACAAAAGTATGAAAAAAAACATTGTTAAGATTTCGTTAAGATGGGGATCATTGACCGCACAAGAAATGTAACGATTTCTCAGAAAAGATCATAACCAAGTGAGCAGAACGACGTAGAATGAGGAGACGAAGAAGATGGCGCCAGCGCTGCGGCGCCAATTCTAGTGTAGATATACGAGAATATATATATGTGTGTATGTGTGTGTGCGCGTGTCTATGTCTTGTCTCTGTTTCTCCTCTTCGAATAGTTTCTTTTACGCTTAGTTTTGCTATACTTTGAAATAAATATGACGTTTATATATAGGCTGAGAGTAAAGGGGAAATGCGGTACATATATACTTTATATATATTGCACATACAATCAAATGTTATATGTATGTGAAGTCAGGCGATAATGAGAATACGTTCACCGGTTCTACAAGTGGACAACGTTACTTGCGTCTATGGATTATTATTCTTTGTATATGTTTATATGTATAAATAAAATATGCTTACTCCATCATTATTCAAGACAACTTTGATTTGACTTTGTGTCGTTTGAAAGTGAATCATAATTCATATATATATGTTTAAATACACATGAGCTCTTTAGGCCAAGGTCATTTCAAAGATATATTTGATATGTATTTTTGATTTATTTTCACCAAGTATGAAACTCTTTATCGTTCTTTCTTACTTACTTGCTCACTTTTTCTTTTCATTTTTTTTTCTCCTTTTTGTCATCTTCAATTTTTTTATTTTTTTACATTTCATATCTGTACTTAAGTTTATATCATAACGGCACATCGGGAGCAATAAAAGTGTGTTGGAGAAAGGATTTGAGCCATAAAGTTAATGGCCGAAAAAGACAAAAATAATAATAAAGGTCTTTAACCAAATGTATTTATAAAGAATTTTTCAAATCAATTTTATTGATAATTGCAATATGATAAGTAGTGAGTGTTATTAAAAAAAAATTTAACCCGTTAGGACTAAAGTGGCGCCCGAAAGTCTATGCTTTTTCCCCGTACCCACCTGTCATCATTTTATTTTTCTTCCTTATATACATTTTTATTATATTCATTAAATAATTTTCGCATTCCATAAATCCAAAAAAAAAAAAAGAAAAAAGAAAAAAAAGATGTAGCCAATATCATGATTCCATTGAATCATTTTATTTTTTCTTCATGGTCCAAACGTATGAAACTGCATCACTTGTCCAATTTGGAAAAGAACAAAATAAAATAAACTAAAAAGAGAAAAAGAAATGAGAATTGAATAAAAGAATGAAGGAGAAAAGAGATGCGATAAGAAGCAGTTCAATCTATTTTCAGGTCACGCTTCAATTGACGTATACAAGAATTGGTAGCAATGAGAATAAGAAAAAAACAAAAACGAAATAAAACTAAAAGAAAGAAAAATATAATCCCCAACGTAACGCAATATGCAACGAATGATTTTGTGCAATACTCAACAGCGACGGATCACGATCAAAAGCATCGTTTCACTCGTTCTTTCATTCTCTTTATGCATTTGCGCACGTGACCATTGACTGCGCACATTGAGAATATATATATATATATATATATATATACTGTCAAGTAGAAGACACAATCCAGATCCCAAGCAGTATGATCGTTGGGAAAATGACGCGCAGATGAAAGAGTGAAAAGAGAAATAATGATAATAAAAAATAAAAAGTGAAATAAAATAAAAAGGAAAAGCGATATATGGATGTGTGCCAAGGCGAGTGCTAGCTAACTTCCAGAGCCCATGTCTGGCTCACCACCTGGCCTATATATACATACATATACGTATATCACACACAAATGCATTTATATACCCTACCACTTCTCACATTATCGCAAGGGAATAATGTTGGACTGAATTCTTTATCTAATTCGCAGCTCAATTCCTTTTTTTATCGTCATTAATCGACAATGGACCTCATATATGACTGCTCCATATATATATATATATATATATTTATATGTTTATATGAGAAATAAGTGTGTGTACTTGAGCCACAACTCAACGATTTAACACGCTGACAATGACGCGTCTATGCAAGGTCTCATACACATTATAATAATTCGATTTCAATATGTTTGTATGTTTATCATGATTCGCCTTTGTTTAGAAATTTAACTTGGCAAATATTCCCCCACTTTTATTTTATACCATAAATAAGAATATAAATGTGTAAATATTCATAGATGGTGTGAGTGTTTCGATAATAAGGAAAAAATAAATATATTTATTTATTTATTTGTTTTCTTTTTTCGTTCATTTTTTTTACAACTATTATAACTGGCATGAATAAATATCATATAATCCACTAAGTGACATAGTATGTATATATGTTTGTTAATAATATTAATTAATTCATATGTATTTATCAGATCAAAAGGAAATAATGTTCCATTGTCATAATGCATATATTCTTATGTCAAGATTGTATTAACTATGATATAGAAGT
Source organism: Galerucella tenella (assembly GCA_910591685.1). Classification (NCBI taxonomy): domain Eukaryota; kingdom Metazoa; phylum Arthropoda; class Insecta; order Coleoptera; family Chrysomelidae; genus Galerucella; species Galerucella tenella. The sequence goes on from CAJUYH010001023.1 coordinate 42,179, forward strand.
TGAATTAAAAAAAAAAGCAATAATAATAGTAATAGTAGTGATGAATAATGAAAAATAAAAGGAAGAGAAGTGAACGAGTGATAAACGATCATGTTGATATGTTGAAAACGTATTTCTATTTTTTTTTCGGCATTCAAAAAGTGACAGTGATTATGTGTGTATACATATTTATAATACGTAAATGCACACAACACCGAAATCAAAATTCATATTTTTTTTATTTTCGTTGTGTTATTCCTAATTAACGAGCTATTGCAACAGCCATAAATAATAAAAAAAAAAATATAATTTTTTCGTTGACTTGTATTTTTTTTTATATCCAATTTTTTTCTCTCCTATTCATAATAATATACAAAATAAAATCTGATATGTATATTAATTATTGAGAAATAGCGAATGGTAAATGAATGAGGTGAACTTGAAAATTATTAATGGAATTCACCTCGAGACTTTCAATCCCGTATTAAATAGCCATATAGATATGTACACATTTTCCCACTGTATTTTATTTACTATATTGAGAGACAGTGATGAAGAGATAGAGGAAGAGCGAGATACGGTGTTGCCACGTATATGCAATTGCTCCTTCACTGGCAACGACAACAACGACGACGACGACGACGACGACGACGACGACGACGAATGACCGTCGGCCAACAGCCAAGTCCGTATCACGTCCGAGTACGCACTAAAGTCTCATAGCCGAAGGCCACAATACCGAGTTGAGATGCAGGCCTGCCTCTCGACACGACCTTAAGTCTCTCCTCACTTCCGTCAGCTGCAGGCTAATGGTGAATAATATATAATAACACTTGGTCGCATGTCATGCCTCTCCGTATGTGTGTGTATTTGTTTTGTATTATTTATTTATCGTCATTCTTTCTCCCTTGCACGTTTTCTATTTGTCTTTCATTCGCATGCGGGAGGTATTATATCCCGCTATGAAAAAATTATACAATTCCTAATCGGGCAATGAGTAAACGTGCGTGTATAGATCACCTCACTTATATATGTATTTGTGAGATATATAATGTTTAAATTATTGCTATAATTATGGTAAGTTTCTCATTTGTAATTTGTCATTGATTTTGCAACTGTGGTGGTTCAAAAAGTAATGGGAAGAAGCAATTAAAATAAAGTAAAGGAAAAAGACTAGAAACAAAAAAAAACGAGGGAAGAAAAAGTAAAATAAAAATAAAAAGAAAAATATATTGCGATTGCCAAACGAAAAGTGGTGTTCTCAACAATTTAATGTTTGAACTTGGAATTGTTGTGTTTAAATGGGTGGGAAATGGAAGCCGGAAAGACACGATTGTATATATATATATATATATGAGTGTGTGTGTTTGTGATGAAGTATATAGCTCTTTGGATCGCGCGCCAACAAGGATCAAGGCGTTTGCGCAACCAAGCGCGCCACTCGTGGAATCTCTTTGTCGCTTCCTAGTCGGGCGACGCACGTCCGTGGTGAACACGGAATTGTCATTTTGTACCGTGAACGTGAAAAAGCATGGGAATGGAATTATTTTATATTTTTTTTTTGTGTTATTTTTGTTGATTTATTAAACGCAACGCTTTTGGTAGTAGTAATTGGAGACATGGCAGTACGAGAAGAGAAAAAGGATCAACAAATCCTTACATATATATTTATTTTAAATGTTGATATAAGGTAAATAGCAATGAGAGAGTTCTAAGAGTGTATGTATTTTATATGTGTATATATATATATATATTAAGAACGCCGGAAATGTTAAACGAGCAATCGCGATTACTGGGGAAATTGCGAAGGCGACACAGTAATATCCGGAAGTCATAACTCTTTTAAGCATAAATGATTTATAGGCTGGTAAAAAAAAAAAAAAAAAAAATTATATACATACATAGTGAAAAACAAATTGTATCAACCAACAAGATTATTATTTACAGATGAAAAAGATGAAAAAGATGAAAAATGTCAAAAACAAAATATGTTGAGTGTGTGGACAAACAAAAATAGTTGAAACAAGAAAATTTGCAGGGGCCCGCATTACCACGATATAGAGCTTGTTACCCGGTGCACTCGACCTTGAATACTAAATGCACCATAGGTGTATATACATCTATATAATATACAGACATCATAAAATGAAATGAAGTAAAAAAAAAAGAAACACGCTGTATGAATTCACACGCTCGTTGCTCGTGCAACCATAACACGACACAAACCCAACGTGTTTAACTCAAAGTGCGTCATTAAAAAGTGATGACAAATAATAATATTGATGACAAATAATAATAATACATAAAAAAAAAAATTTTAATAATTGTGAAACATTTTTTAATGAATTTTAGTTGTATACAGTCATCTATAAATCAAGAGAAAAAAAAACAAAATTTACAATAATAAAAAATGACGTGAAAAAAAAAGAAAACAAATAGTATGAGAGAAAAAATGTTTTTTAACGAGATAATTTAAAATTAGTGGCTTATCACTGAGTTTTATTTGCGTGAATTTGATCATCGTAGATAAATAAAAATGGCGGAACATTTATCATTATACACGTTCGAGTAGGTGTATATCTCTCACAATCTTCAAAATGATATGAGTGTGCGGACCTTGGGGGAAAAAAAAAAAAAAAAAAAACAGAAAGGAAAAAAAAATTAATTATGAAACTAAACGTACAGTTGACTAAATCGATTGGTAGTATTTACGTTTCTATTGTCAATTCCATTTACGTATATATATAAATTCTGCGAGACAATGTGTAGCACACTGAGAAGATAATACAACGAGAGAATGGATGAAAAAAAAAAATATATATATATATAAACGTATTGTATATATACATTACATAAAATAAAGAAAGAACTCCTCATAAATTCGAGTGAAACGACACGATCATTCGTAGAAGTAAAGAAAAATAAAGAGATCGAATATTTTGATTAGTTTTAATAGTTCCGGAGAAATCTGGCGATAAGTCACTGTTAGAATAAATGAGCTTCTCATTACATTGATGAGGAATGACCTTGAGTCATGTTCATAAATATTGCCTCTCGCCTTGAATCCCTCCCTTTCTATAAAATATACTTATGTATATATTTAATTACATAAATATAATTAATATTAAGGTGGGATATATTTCAATGAGTTGGTCCAATCAATAAAAGTTTGCAGTCATTATAATTTCAATTTAACAGGAGTAAAAAACAAACAATACGATGTGACTACGATTTCATATATCTTCAACAAGATTTTTTTTAATGCACTTTATAATGTAAAATTAATACTGCGGAAGTGGCAAAACTCTTGTTGTTCTTTTCATATTATTCATACATCATTTATTTATTTTTTTTTCTTGACGTCCATTAACAATGTTAAATGCATAAAATCTACCATCATAAACGATTACCATATTTGCTTGTCTATTTTACATTATCTCAAACGTCAAGTCATTAATCGCATTATACTACATACAAACACACACAAACACTCGCGCGCGCATATATCAACTTCCAACAAATATTATCCAGATGTCACATATATATTTCCATATTTTTGTTTATATTAATATGTTGTATCGTTTAAAAATGAATTAATTTGCCTGTACCACCATCAATTCAATACAAATTAAATCAGAAAAAAAAAATGATTACATTTATATTTCTACAAGTAAAAAATTGATCTTATCAAAACTATTCCACGAAACAGTCCTCAACAAAATGGGGTCATTAGTTGAAAAAAGAAGCATCTAAAATATATATCATACTGTCGTAAGATTTCATATTAAAACAAACAATATCCATCATTTTCTCATCTACAGTTTCTCTATTTGCTTTTTCATTTCTCTACTATTATTTATTATTCATCTATAGACATCTCGAATGGTATATTGAGGGTAGGCGGATCGGATATTATACGCGCACTTACTATTCCCGCTCGCCCCGTCTTTCCTTGACCGACTGCGGTGCGAGTAACTTTCATCCATGCGCTGCAGTTTCATACTCGCTACCAACCGTACAATAGTGAATCGCGCGCCCAACTAAGCATATACATACATAGATCTATATATATATATATATATGGAATTGAACCGAGCGTGACCGAGGCAAAAACACAAAGTACTTCTCTCCGTCTCTCTCGACCCCTCTTTCATACTTTTTTTCCTATCTGTATTTATTTATTTTTTGTATTCGTGCTGTTGTATTTTTTTTTTTTTTCATCTCCTCAAAGTATCCCGCCAGATTCACGGATGGAATCGAACGCTACTCAACTCTGTACATTTCTGCCCTCGAGAGAAGAAATTCACTCGACATATGGCGATTTCATGACTGCCATTAGCCGCACGAGCGCATGTATAGGCCCCGCATTATATTCAAGGTATATATATATATATATAAGTCAATTGAAATACGACCGTGGAAAGAAAACCGTGCACTACAAGCAGCAACAACACTCAAACGACAGATACACACACACACATTTCTTATTTTGTTATTTTACTCAGTTTTTTTTTTGTTTCGTTCTATCATTACTCGCTCATAGTCACGAATCATCACACTGATCGACGTTACTTTATTGTTACGGAGAAGCCATCGCAGATTAATATTTTGGAATTAGAGAGCGAGCGCGAGCGTCACGTTACACACTCAACATGATATATACCATCCGATATACACACACACACATATATATATATGTAAAATAATTTGCTAAAAATGTTTTTTAATCAGCGCCATGAAAAAAAAAAAAGGAAGAAATTAATATACACTGGCGCTAGTCAAAATAAAAAATACAATCCAATGATGATTAATGTTCATAATCACAATTTATTTTTATTTTTTGCACGCGTGCTAAAAATACACTCACCATAAATAAATCAAGATTAATTTAATATTGATAAGGCGAAGGAAGAAAAAGAAAGACGAAGCGAAAGAAAATAATAATATTAAAAATGAAATATTCTCGAGATTAAAAATATATATATATAATTAATTAAACTATGAAGTTATATAAATTTATTGTGGGCAATGTATGACGAGGAATATCGTTACAATGCAATAACGATTAAATATTCACGGCATTAATATAATATTAATAATAACAATAACAATGATATAATGATGATGGCGCGATTATGCAATTATCGAAACGGGCGCGGACAAGGGCAACGCAATTGCCTGATCTATACCCGAGCGATTTGCGTTACTTATTAGACACCGGCGTATGCTAATTTGTGATAAACAAACGGGACATTATACTTTCAGATGCGGCGCAAGCGCGCGCGGTCGACGTACGGCCGATCATGCATCTATGTAGGTTAAAGAGAAGGCAAACAGAGAGAAGCAGAAAACGAGAGAGGGAGAGAGAGAGAGAGTGAGAGAGAGAAGGGCGGGTGCGGCGCACATTCAGAGACGATACACTCTAACTATAGTATTATATATCTATATATGCTAACATTTCTCTTTGCATGAGGCGTGAGAAGGAGCAATAGATAGGTAAATACATATATATATAAGTGTGTATAGATTGGAGGAGAAAGAAAAAATGAGATGTTCCCCATTTTATTATTATTGATACGCGTGTACACATTCACTCCTACTCGTCAAGATATCGACTCAAATACCAATCGTCATAATATTAATAATATTTAAAAAATAATAATAATGATGACTTATTTTTTAAATTGTTTTGATATAATTTCAATTCATTAAGAATTAAAATATGTGTCACAATATATATATTTTTTTTTGTCGCAATTTTATAAAGGCCAAAATTTTCTCACAATTTACAATGTGGAATTATATATTTTTTTTCTTTTTTCAATTATCGCAGTGGCAATTGACGTATTTGTCATATCAATAGACAGACGAAAAAAAAAAAAAAAAAAAGAAAGAAATAAAATAAAACGAATGAATTAAATAAATAAGTTGGAAAAAAAAATTAACCGAATAAAATTATCATAAATTCGATAAAAGGACAAATAAAAATATTTGAACGTAAGGAGTGCAGGATATATACGTATGTATAGGTGTATGTTAGTGTTTATGATACATGTAATGAAGCAGGAAGGGAGGGCATATAAAGAGAGACGAAGAGAAGCTCTACAACCACGTTGGTCGTGCTGGAGCCATAGATTATCTCGATCGATGCAAAAATTCTCGGCACTTAGATCACATCTGATACATGTGTGTGTGTGTGTGTGTGTGTGTATACGCCTGCGCCAGACTAATGCCGTAGATCGTGGGAAAATCACTCTTGCGAGCAAACTCGTTTCTAATTCTCGCGTCGTTGTCGTCGTCATCGTCGTTTTATTTCCGACCATTTTCCAATAAATACATTAAGCAAATAAACAAATAATTATATATACATCGACATAACATAAAATTTTCTATTCATATTTTTGTTCAATCACTTTTATAACATATTAATACTTCCGCGATTGAATATGCTCAACTAATAGATCAATAAAATCCATATAAAATTGTATTAAATATAAATATGAATATAGAAATGCAAAAAATAGATACGAAAAAAAAAATTAAAATTTATATATGCATACACATTTATAATTCTAACGTTTATTTTATGGATTATTTTATAACATTTTCAATATTGTTATTTTCAAATGTCGTAAATTAAATTTGAATAAAAATAATATAGATTGAAGAAATAAATAGAAAAAATGCGCAGTGGAAAATATTCTTCAATCAAATTTGCATGTGAATACACTCAAGGAAAATATGACCAGGGCTTACGACGATTATTTCGTAAGATAATTATTGACTTTCAAATGCGAGACAGTGACTTGCATTTGACACAGTACGGGAGTATTAAACATTTACACACACACATATATACCACATCATATTTATTTAAAGACGATGTATATATGGAATACTATACAGACGAATAACTTTTAAATGCATGAAAGATGTTATTATTAATACAGTGCAAAAAAAAAACCGACGAATATACCTTATACACAGCCACGTTAGTGATAACTACGTCGTATGTATAATATGAAATTGCTGTGAAATAGGAGAAACTTCACTGTTAGTTTCAAATACTCGAACGTATATCAAATAATATAAAAATAAATAACTGAATAAATAAGTAAATAAATAAGTATTTAATGATATTAAAAGGTGAGAGAATTAAGGAAGTGAACAAGCAAAATGTGCAAAACTGATGGATATATAGGTGCGCACATATCACACGTATACAACGCCATTTGGATGTAAAGTTACTTGAAGGGAATAAACATGATTTTATTGTACTATAAATAAGTATATATATATATATATATGTTTAAAGGGGAAAAGTTATCGTTCTGGACGGCTACTAAATATCGTATATTGCATCGTGTCACGCGCGGAGTGTCCAAGGCGCGCGCGTGAATGCACGCACGCGCGCAATATTCTCAATGTGTGTCCGAGGACATTTAGTTGAGAGTTCTCTTCTCTCATGTTGTTCATGTGGGCGCACATACATATACATACATCCTTCTCTTTTTATTTCATTTCACTTGCGCTCGTTCAGCTAAGTGTACGCGTGTCAAGATTTCCTTTTATTTTCTTTTTTCCATTTATCCACCGTCTATTCTCACACAAATTCAGCTCCATATTTTTCCCATTATATGACGCGGCCCCATCTTTATTTTTCATCTATTGTTTATTATCACTTTTACACATTATACTGTGCCCATAAACAATCACAAAAACACGTTATTTTTATTGTAACAATTGAAAAACGAAAAAGTGAAAAAAATAAAAAATACATTATTCAAATTAATTTCATTTCATTTTTATTTTGCCATGCATCTGAACGTTAATTATTACACGTTTGCTTATTAATATTCGATAACGATAAATGAGTGTGTGGACATGAGTACGAGCAGTTATATTAACAGTGGAATATCAATGTTGAGAGAGTTACGTGCATATTTCATATGCATTATACCCACACACACACACACATATACATATATATATATATATATCTATATACTTGCATTTATATTATGCACAAGTGTTGACCAGTCGACTGACCATAGTTTGCGATATGTATATATATATATACGTGAATTTATTTATGTACAAAAGTTGCCGGGTGAATATCGCCCCATTATTAATTACTCGCGGTGTGGTAATTAATTCGCTGGGCGTCCCTTTCACTACTATATATATATTATTGTATGCGCACGAGGGAGCACGCCGATCGAGCGCGATTCCGCGGACATATACACACGGTGATTAACGATCGTCCTGAAATCTCTCGGACGTGCTGAGTCGCGCGGGTTAAGATTACCATTGAGGGAATTAAATACGCAAGCGCGCAAAACTAAAATAAAAATTGACAAGTTGAAAATAAAATGAAAAAGAAATATATCTATATATATATATATATATAAATATATGTAGTGTATTTATGAATATTGTTTTTCTTGTTGTTTCTAAGCATATAATGTGTTTACGTGTATGTATAAATTTATAAATAACGGAGGGAAGAGAAATAAAAAAAATCAAAAAAATATTATAAAAGAAAAAATTAAATAAATAAATAAATGAATTCTATGCAACCGGAATGATATGCAAAATAATGGGTGGTAGCAGCCCATGAAGCCAATGGTGAATCGCGTGTGCGTGTGCGTGCGGCGTCACGCGTCACACTCGCATTCTCGGTTACAAAATATCGAAAACCGCATCGGTCTTAAAGCCGACCGCACACTACTGCTATTACTATACAACGCTCGTTGTATATAGTAAGAAGAGCGAGAGAGAGATAGAGAGAAAAAGAGCGAAGCAGAGAGAGTTGTATGGTAGTCCTGAAGGTACAGTAAGATTGGCGAGTAAACTGGGCAATACATTGAAGAAAAAAAAAACATAATTATAATAACGATAAGTAAATAAATAAATAAAAAACGAGGTAAAACTATCATCAGCTGTGCTATATATGAACGATTGCAAATATATATGTAACCACCAACCTAACGATTTTTTATCCATAATATATATACTTTCTGTTGTGATTTACTGCGGTCAAAGGTCATTTATACAGAAGAAAAATGATAAAATATTATTATTATTATAATTATTTTATAACAAAACAAATATATTACCATCAGTGTGTTCTCTCACTATCCGCGTTCACGCAAACACAAATAATAATTTCAATCAAATTTATCGTTTACTTTCCACATATTCTTTCTGTTTTCTTGTTCATTACCACGAATAAATATTTTTGATATTATAAAGAAAAGTGAGTGAAGATAAAAAAGGAATTAAAAATTGAAAGAAAAAATGAATACAAAAAAAAAACACCAATAGTTCCTTATCACTATGCGATGAAAAGTGAAGAAAAAAAATAGTGGAAAGTAAGAAAAAATCATCCGACATTGATTTATAGAAGCAAGATCGACGATGAATCATCAAGGAAATAAATTCTTGTACAGCGATGAGCCGATCGTTGTAAATGTTAGTATATACATATATATATATATATATATATATATATATATATATATATACCTTTGTACGTGCATCCATACATGTATACAAATATATACGCAAACATCTAGCGTGTAACGGGAGTCGATCGTTCGAAGAATCGACTATACGATTCGTAAGCCAACTTTATATATATATATATATAAATACATCAAGTGATTTATAATAAGGAAAAAATAAGGAAGAGTAGGCGGTTGTTGTTACTGTTGTTGTTGCATCCCATATCTTTTCCCTCGCAATCTCTCTTATTGCAGTCGAATGATGGTGGTTTACTGACTCCAATATATATATATATATATATATATAAAACTGGAAAATTATCGAAGAACACAATGAGAATTGGGTCTGAGAAATGTTCTCGTTCCATTCGATTAGTTCCGTTAAATCACGCAATTTGACGATCGATCGTCAGGTGATGTCTCAAATACAATAACCGCAATAATAATAAAGTAATAATAAATAATGGCGAAAATAATAACATAAGAGTGATGATTATGTGCCTATCCCAAGACTATCTTTATTATTATTATTATTATTATTTATGTATTTCTAAATAATAATTCTTTCATTTTCTTTCACCATTATTCTGCTCTCCATTTAACAATACAACAATTTTCTTTCACAATAATTTAATGCAGTAGTGTATCAGCAGTTGTCCTAACAGTCAGCTGACCAGCGACATCCTGACCGAGTGAGTGCCACTGTTGCGATAATGGCAATGTAGGACATTATAAAAGTTTGATGATAGTCAAATAAAAATAATATAAGAAGAAAAAAAAACAAAATAAGAGAAAATTGATACGAGGTGATAATAATTGCTGCAATAATAACACTAAACTGGTGCCAATTGTCAATGTGAAAGCAAGAAAAAAAAATAGCGTGAACAAAAAAAAAAAGAAAAGAAAATAAAAGAACAGGGGATAAAGTTAATATGCATTTGTTGAATTTTATGTGCAAACGAACTTTATCTCTCTCTTTCTATCTTATTGAGTTCACACACACACACACACATATATATATATATATATATATATATATATATATTATTTTTTATTGTTTTCTTTTGCGTTACACTCTTTTTCTTTTCTAGTAACATTACCATTCAAACAAAATTGCAGAGAACTTTTTTTTTTACTGGTTTGTATAATATAACAATGGGATAATTGGTCGCAGCAGTTATAGTGAAGAACATTGCGAGACGTACATATATATTAAAGTAGAAAAAACTACGACTTTACATATTTATATAGGTTAAAAAAAAACGTTTGTACAATGATATTTATATACAAGATTGCTGATCATTCCTCAACTATCTAATGAGATTATGAGAAATACTATAGACCTTTATGCACATATACATATATATTTATATAATTATAAATATAAAAGCCGGAAATGAAGACATACACCTTTCATGAATCAATAGCACAAAAAGAAAGAATTATAAATATTCTACATAGTAATATTTAAATTTTACCAATTCACTCAATGAATATAGCAATTTCTTAACACATACAATCTATTCAAAAAATAAAATTATCTATTATTATTCAGTTTATATATGAATTAAATTTTCATTGTAGCACGATTATTTAAATGCGTATACTAAAACGATGATCTCGAGAACGTGATTATAAAAGAATAAAATGTATATGTATGTATGTATATATATATATATATATATATATTTATTTATTTATCCGTGGATAAGAATCATGCTGTAATGCATTTGTAACGGCCAATAGCATTACAAAAGTGACAGTGAAATGGCGCGCGCACGCTCGTGTGGTTTCACTCGCCTGAAAGCGATGCATATAGACACACTCGACATAATACACAGTAGTACAGAACTCAATGCGTCATTTTGAAATTATGATATGTATGACTGTATATTCATACGAATGCCAACATATTATATATAATAAGTAAATAAAAATATCGGTGATTGTGTATTTATACTATACAGAATTAACTTGACCGGCTGTGGCCTATCCAAATACATTAAAATAACTATCAATATAAATCTCACGTCATAGTAAAATAGAAATGCCATTTATGAGATACAAACGGGCGCACGCAAATGGCATACATTGCAAATGCCATACATGCAGACATGTATGTAGAGCATTCCGATACAAGATGGATGGA
>CAJUYH010001024.1:0-22385 GCA_910591685.1 Galerucella tenella
TATATATATATATATATAATGCTAAAATTAACTTACTGTTCTTGGCAATAAAGAGTATTAAATTTCAATCAATATACATATTGTTTGCCTATCGGTACTTTTTAAAGATCTAGTAGATCAATTTTTTGAATACATACGTCAGCACTTTTTTTATATTTTTTAAAAAAGAATAAATATATGTATCAACCAGTCCTAAAGAGGGGAAAGTAAATAAAAATAATATCTTAGAGACAGGGATAAAAGATTTCTTTTTAGAGTTTTCTACTGACAAACATATGGATATCACAAAGACATCTATTCAGAAAAATACACCATTATGTCATATCCAGATACTATAGAAAAGGTAGAAATCGATTTATAAATGAAGATTAATCCACAAAAGAGCTGCAGAGGAATTATATTTAAATAATAAATATGAAGTTGTTTGCTAAATAATCCAAAAAGCCATTTAAGTACAGTAATTTGCTGTGCCCTAATTTAGTATTGTGTGGTGAAGTAAATAAAAGATCTTGTTTATTAGTTAGTTGAATATTTAGGGTATCTATTCACTAAAAACGGGTATATGAGTAATTTTAATTAACAGAAGTAGACGTTGGTGAACGTCAGCCATCGATTTTCAATTTTCTCCGGTTTGTTTACAGACAAGTAATTATAAGAACATGCCTAAGAGTACACGATCTAAAAATTGCATTTTCTTATTTTTTCTCTCCGGGAAATAAAAATTATGTGGCCACTATTAAGGGTTCATTAATAGCTCATATTATTGATCGCACCCTAAATATTTTTGTTTAGTCTCAGAAATAATAAAACCTAGAATGTTCCTGCACGAATTTGCATTTATGCAAGGAAGAGAAACCACTTGAAATGATATTAATGAAGCAGACTGATTTTTTTGTACATATTTTTGACTTCCTGGGGTTCACCACAAATGTGAGAATTACGTATGTTACTTTTATATGATCTCCAGTCACAAGGAAGTGAATAAATTATAATAAAAGTGTCCAGGTAAAATGTTTTTGCTGTTTACTTTATTATATAAAAAGTCGTAACTGCACAAGAGGTGACATGACTAATGAGTGCAAGAGAAGATACTGTCGAAGTTTATAAATTTGTACAAAACAATGAATATGGAAGGTTCAGCAACCGGCGGATGTTTTCGCAGTTTAATATACTGACATGACCTAAAGGGCCATTTTAGTCTAGAAAAAACATTCCTTCTTTTGTAACATAATGCACAAACAAACAAAATGCTATTCAACAATGAAATTTTGCAAGTAATTTAAACATTAATTTAACATAAAAAGTTGGCATGTACTCGTGTCGCTACTGAGTGGCATACAAACTACAAATAATTAACAATTTACCAAAGGAAGTACCAGATAGTACTTATTAAAATTTATTTAATGTCTAACTACACAGGCTAATCTTTATCTGTGTACAAATAAGATTTCGCAGATATAAAGTCGCTTAATATGGACGGGGAGTTTGACGATTATTTACATATTCAGTAAAATCATTATTTTAGAACTACCGTGACGCACGAAACAGAAAGATTTTTCTAGAAACACTTTAAGCAAAAGCACGGGTTCTTAAAACATGTTTCCTTCTATAAAAGTAGGTGCTCTTTTATTAGTTGCATTTTATGCTTTTTTATCATGTCCTTGTGCACGGAATTTGGATAGTTTGAAAAAACAGTAATTTAATTTAGACCAAACAATCTACGATCATCGTATATATTTTCGTCCTCAGAATAATGTAAGCTTATCGAAGTGTAAGTGCACTTGCCTCGATTTTGTTTTGAAATATTAATTATTGTTTAGCAGGGAAATGATGGAAAATATACGGTTGTTTCTCACATGTACAGACTGTTAATACTGGAATAAACATTTCACCAAAACTGTTTTATAAAATATAATTTTCGACGATCTATAAAAAGTTACGAGGAAAATACCACACTTTACAGTCCCACAACTTTCATTGTGATATACTGAGTGTATACTTTTTTATGTTCGATTATCGGAATATTTAAAAATCAAAAATACGAGCAGGTTCGTTGAGAAAATCACACAATCCCTTAACAACAAGGAGATTGCGGTGGCCATATTTCTTGACATTGAAGGAGCATTTAACAATGCACTACCGACCTCCATTGGTTCAGCTTTGACTGAAAAGGGCATCAAACCAACCATTACTGGTTGGATATATGCCATGCTCACAAATAGGACAGCCACTACATCCCTTCAGAACGAGACCATCAGCTTTAAGGTTTCCAGGGGATGCCCACAAGGCGGAGTACTATCTCCCCTACTGTGGTCTATCTTGATGGATAACTTTTGCTTAGCGATCTCGAAAGAGAAGGGGTAGAACTGCAAGCGTATGCAGACGACCTTGTCATCTTGGCAAGGACCAAGTCAGGAAGGGTAGCATATAATATCCTCCAAAAGACGTTGGACGATGTCCACAGTTGGTGTCAGAGGGAACAGATGTCTGTTAACCCTGGCAAAACTGTAATAGTTCCCTTCACTAGAAAAAGGAAGTTGGAGGATCTTCCACCACTTTCCTACAATGGTGAGGTTATTCCATTTGCAGCGGAAGTAAAATATTTGGGGATTATCCTAGATAAGAAACTTACTTGGAACGCTCACTTGGAAAAAGTTATCCATAAGGCTAGACTATCTTTGTGGACATGTCGCAGGATCTGTGGAAAATCTTGGGGCTTGGGACCCAAACAAATCTATTGGATATATGTGATGATTGTTAGACCAATGATCACATATGGAGCTATTGCCTGGTGGCCAAAAGCTTTACAGCGAACGGCCCAAGCAAAGCTCTCTGGTTTACAGAGACAGGCTTGTTTGGCAATCACTGGTGCTATCAGCTCCACACCGTCAGCAGCCATGGAAATCCTTCTGGACCTACCTCCTCTCCATATATTTTTGGAAAGAGAGGCTAGATGGACAGCATACAGAATGGTACATATTTCAAAATGCACAAATCAGGCTTATGCAGAACGAAGCAGAATACTAGCGGACAGTGAAAGTCACAGTATTCTGGGAATGACCTCTGACATAATGCCTCCAACAGTAAACTACGACCTGCCTTACACCGTCCTAATTCCAAATAGAGATGAATGGGTCCTCCGTAAGGATGAACTATTAAGAGCAGACAGCTGTTGGTACACAGACGGCTCAAAAACACCCTCAGGCTTTGGTGCAGGTGTATACGGGCGCAGACCTAGGACAGAAATTTCAACCTCTCTAGGATCCTATGCAACCGTATTTCAGGCGGAAATTTACGCCATTGTTTCATGTGTGGAGAGAGTGGAGCAAGCCAATCTCATACATAGAACAATAAAAATTTTCTCGGACAGCCAAGCGGCTTTAAAAGCACTTAGCTTTTGCCGTGTAACGTCGAAATTGGTTTTAGACTGCCAAAAAAGACTCTCCTCAATAGGAGAACTCAATAAAGTATTGCTGGTCTGGATCCCTGGCCATTCTGGCATGGAAGGAAACGAGAAGGCAGACTTTCTTGCAAGGGAGGGTGCCGCACGTGTTTCTATCGGACCAGAACCCACAATTGGCATTGCAATAAGTTTTGCCAAACAAACACTAAATACCTGGACAGCAAGAAGAGCTTTAGACTTCTGGCATAATTTACCAGGATTGGTTCATTCAAAGGCTTTTATACATCCTTCGAAGTATGTCTCCAAACAAATGTTAGACCATAGCAGGCATGACCTACGTTGTCTAACAGGCCTTTTAACAGGCCACTGTCATCTGAATCATCATATGCTGAAACTTGGACTGTCGGAGGATCCGACTTGCCGTCTTTGTTTGAAACAGCAGAGCATATAATTTGTGCCTGCCCCGCCGCGGCTCGAATCAGGTATCTGATGTTTGGCAGGGTCTCTCTCTCGCCCTCGGACCTGAAATATCATTCACCAAATAAAATAATCGGCTTTGTTAAGAAGCTGAATTTGTTTGGTGAAATCTGAATAGGTGTGAGCCACAATAGACTCTTGTGAGTCGCAGTGGAGGGCCTTATAGACCCACTCACCACAAACCTAACCTAACCTAACCTAAGTTCTTCTAAAACGTGGTTTATGGGCTTTGTGCATTGTGCATACTAAACTAACGAAAATCAATTCTAAATTTCGATATTTATATGGTTAGATACTCTAATTTAGGAGTACAAATTTGTCAGGTTTTTATTTTTATTGCGGAAGACTTAAAATGGAAGATAAGGAAATATACACAGTGTCAAACAAAAGGCTGAAAATCATCCCTTCGTATTTAGGAGGTAAAGCTGAGGAAATGACTCATTATTATAATAGAAAACGTATATTTCAATTTTATCTAATGGTTTGAATATGCAATAATGTGAGTCATTTATAATGAATAAATGTGGCCACATAAGGGAAGTTTGTAAACGTATGTACATAACTAATTAGTTATTGGAAAAAAAATCACAGTTACAGTTCTAAAATTACCGATGGGTAAAAACAGCGCACCCTAATCCTTAATTGTATAAACTAGAGATTGGTCCAAAAGCTTTAAGTCCACATATTATTATGAATCAGGAGCTTTCTTCCCAGATACACTTGGTACGCTGTTTTTATTAATTTAAGAGGAAAACCTTTTTGGCATCACTATTATATTATTCTCCTCGTATTAGTTGTTGTTTACTATTATCAATAATAGAACGAATTTATTATTTTAAATAATCAAACTAGTATACAACTCACCTCTCTTATCAAAAATTATTTATCAGTACATTGTGAACCAAATTATTGTTTTTATTTTACAGATATAGAGCTGCAGCAGTTGAGATACTTTTGTTGTGCTTGTGGAATCTTCAGTATGCATGTTGATCCCGAAGTAGAATTGCTAGCGGGCATTTAACGGCATCATGCGGTATAGCCGTCACGAATTCTAACGTGTACTTGTGATTGTTTTTTTTTACAAAAAGAAACCAAAATGATTAAGTCACCGTGGTCGTATTTAATTCAACTCGCTTTTCTCATAGGACTACTCGCTAATGTTGCTGCCCTATGGATTTTATATAAAACAGCAAAAAGAAGAAACAAAAAACATCTCTTTATGCTGAGATGTCTCGCTACCAACGATCTCATGGCTCAGATCGGAATGATCATTTTAACCAATAAATATTTTTATGAAAATGTCCAATCTTCCATATATTGTCCGAGTTTTGTCATTATTAGGGCATTTGGACTCGGTTCGGGTTGCGTTGCTTTTGTTATGGCACTCGAGAGATGGTTAGCACTCACGCGACCCTTCTTGTATCACCAGGTAAGTTATTTTACCTGCTAAGGGTAATTTTATTATTAAAATATATAGGGTGTTGGTTGTAAACTGTCCACAATACTACTAGATGTCATAAATGGGGGGCTAGAATTTAAATAATCAAGTTTTTCACAAATAAAACACTGTCACTTGTTGTGCAGATATCTACAGAGGACCCAACGAGTACTCTGAAGGATCTGCACTTCCATTCAACCCGTTGAAAAATATAAAGTGTATTCTAGATAATATATTCTAAACTATAATAAAGAAAATTAAAGAAAAAGTACTTAATGCCCGAAAGAAAGGTCTAGTATTTGTACACCAGATTTGAAGTAGTTGTAATTAAGAAGTTATGGCTTATAACACCACTCATTAACAACAATTTTAGCTATTAATTAGATTGGAGGATATTAGAGCTAGCTTATTTTTTGTTTGTAAATCCTCTCTATGATTATTCGCAATAATTTTTTTAATTGCTTTATTTCAACAATAAAATTTTTTAATTGTTATCAAAACTATTTCATGATTCATTTATACATATGTATTTATACAAGTCATTTCTGTTGGAGGTGATGGAATTGATTAGGAATTCGATATCATTTGCATATAAATGAAATTTTAAAAATACTCAACATGCCATAACTAAGAACACAATTACAATTTATAGTCAAGATTTTAATGCTGATTAAAACAGAATGAAATTAGAGCAGTCTTCACGTAGATTGAAATGTCTTCCAAGTACACTCCTGTAAAAATGACCTTGTGTGACACGTTTTCCTAATAAAACATCATGATCATCTCTCTTTTTAAAGTCTCACTTATTTCGATAAAATAAATTGATTTGCGCCGAATGGAAGAGGAATACTAATGTCGAAAATTATCTAGGTACTATGTATATACAGTGCTATTCAAAAGTCCCCTCCACCCCTCGTATCATTTTGCCTATATATATATATATATATATATATATTGTATAAACTCTTAAACGTCTTGTTAAACAATAATAAAATTAAATATTTAAGCTATCACTTGCCATAAGGTCCTATTTAAAATTATTGGCCAGAGTGGCACTGTGACGTCATCTATTGCTATTACGTCACCTGTTACCATTCGTAGAGAAGTTTACAACACCTTATTTTCACCCTCCATATTTTATTAATGTAAATAGAGCCGTTCAAAAGATACGGGGGGGGAAGGAGACTAATGAAAAAAAATAATGATTCATTCACTCAAACACAAAAAAAAACAAGAAACTATGTGGAAGTTCCAAAATCCTCTCATTTAATAAATGACGAATATATGTCAATAAAGCAGTATCATAATACCTTACAAATTTGAAAATTTCTTTCCATGGTTGGTTATATCGTGAAGATGTACCAACCCTTTGTCTGTCAGGGCACACACTCAAATAAATTTTTATTTTTAGTTGGTTACACATCAAGTATTGAAAAAATTCCTGTTCGCTCTTTGGATAACTGCCGTGACTTTGACTTACATGCCATTTTTTGGATTTGGTATTTACTACAATGCCGAAAATAAGACTTGTATCAGATTCAGATATGCTACAGAACTAAAGGACAAGGTTTACGCATATTTATTTTTCGCATTCGGTAAGTACATCAATAAAATTTTAATAATATTTTCGTTGAGCACACACGTAAACAATTATTATTATATTCGAAGAACAATATAAAAACAACAATGACAAGATTATTAAAATTTTGTAATTTAAATTTTTGGGTGACCAATACTATGAAAGATAATATATGTGATTGTATTTTTAAAAATTGTGCTATTTCAGGAGCCACCCTGTGTTTCTGCATAGCCTTTTGCAATACCTCGGTAATTTTTGAATTGTCGAAAATAAGATCTCAACAGCGTGTTCTAGTAAGAAGAATAAGTAGATCTATAATAAGCAGTCGAGTAGGAGCTGCCCGATACCAAACACCAGAAGAAGTGGCTTTTGCTAAATTAATGGCATTCGTTTGCATAATTTATGTAGTATGTTGGGCCCCCCAAGTGGTAAGTAAACAAACTCTCATTACTCGACATAATTTGTACTAAATGAAATATCAATTTTTGGACATTTGGTACAACTTGTTGTACTTTCTTTAAATGCTTACATTAAGCTTTGTCTCGATCACCTGAAGAAAACATCTTATAGCAAATTTGATCAGTAAAAGATATGCTTTGTTTAAAAAACTAACATACGTATCTATCTATTCCCATAGTTTACTTTATCATCTTCATTTGTGTTGGAAACCTACTTTATGTTTCTATTGTATCAAGTCCAAAGTATTCCAGTAGAAATTATTTATTTAAAAACTTACAGATGGGTGGATAAATATTGACTGATCATTAATAAAATTGTGCGCTTTTACAATTCACAAAGTGGTATCCAGAGCCTGATATATGGGGGGGGCAAAGTGTTCACTGCACACGGCCCCGCGCTAGCGTGACTTTTTCACGATAAGGGAATAATTACCTTATAGACACGTGCCGTCGCTAAAGCAAAAATACTCATTTATAATGAGTAAATATAAGTTTTTTTTTCTTGGCCCCGCAAACCCTAAGACCGGCTCTGGTGGTATCAGACCTGCACGTACGTTACAGAGAACAATTTCAACATAACGAACCTTTTAAATTTTCAGATGACAGTACCGATCGCCCAGTATTTTAAACTGACCAGCCTAAAGGACCATCAATTTCAAAAATTCTTTTTAATAGCCGATGCTGGGTTAACCATATATTTATTGTTAGATCCGTTCGTATACATACTGCAAGGATACTTTGAAGGACGTTTGCAAGCTGATTGTTGTTGTAGTAAAAAATCCGACAGTAATCTATCGATACCTTCTATCATGAAAACGCAAAATTCCGAAATGTCCGTTTCAATTCCTTTTGATGTCAAAGACTCGAAGCCTGACGATGAATTTGTACATTTAGAAACGATGAAGATTACTTAAATTTTGTTTATCAAATATGTACTTAAACAAATAAAGATATTTTTAAATATACGGGAGCTCATCAGAATGAGCTGGTCAAACGTTTTTTTCAAAATGTAGATATATTTAATTAATCTTTATTTTAAAAATTTTTATTTTCGTACTCATATTTTTATACTACTGTTTTTAATACATTAGATATATTATAATTTGGACCCGGTACTCTTCGGAACCACGCGGATCAGACTGATTTTGCAAAAACCTACCTATTTTCAAGATTTCCCATAGAAAAATTTGCCGGTAACCATCACTTTTTGGCCCGATGTATTATACAAAAAACTTTTTCAATGTGTTGCAGTGTATCTAAAGATCTATACCTATACCTTATAAAATATTACTTATATTTAGATCAATATTAGATAGAAAATAAAATATTTTGGATTTTTCTCTGAAAATTCTAGATAATCCGCAAATTTTTCGAGGGTTAATCTTCAAAACAGGTGATTACTATCGATTTTTTGCAAAATCAGTCAAAAACTCGTGGTTCCCAATGTTTTTTAAGTATTTTGGTAAAATGTAGATAGGTACCTCTAGATATTAGAAACCCATATTATTATAATACTACCTACATAAGTTTATTATTAAAATACAAGTTTTAAAGGTAATCTAAACAATCCATTCTACTTTTAATCATAATTCATAAATCCGTAACCTACTCACAAAAGAACACTATATTTTAACTAAATCAAATGGAACCTTCCTTCTTTTCAGCTACCTACCTAATGTAAATATTATAAGTGTTTTCTTTGTCTAGAATTTATCAGCTGATTCCAAGGATTTTATAACTAAAACACGTTTCTATTCTTTATGCTTTGCTTTATTCTAACTAACTAACCTCTTATCTCTTTCCTCTTACAGATTTCTGTACCAGTGGCTCAAATATTACAACCTATGAAACATCCGAATCCAACAGCTTTTGAAAAATTCGCTGATGCTTTACTATGTATTTATTTCTTAACAGATCCTTTCGTATATGTTTTACAACACTACATTGAAGGACGATTGAGATGCAGTAAAAAATGTCCAGATAGCTTACTTAATATTTCAAACACTACAACGCTTACTCCTAATAATACTCCTACGGCTGTGTTACTAACTCCACCTATAATATTGCCTTCGAAAATAACAAAAACCCCGAATTGAAAAAAAAGGCAAAATACCGAGCTATTTTTTCTTAAACCTTTCGTTTGTTAGTTTAATATAAACACACACAAATTCATAGAGTACTTTATATCGTAATCTGGAATTTTCTGGATCATATTATATAATATAAAAATGTTACTTTTCTTTATCCACAATTTCACACTTATACAAACAGACTGATGTACTTTTTGTGATAACTTTATGTATTTTATTTGTTGAAATAAACCAATATCAAGTGTACATTTCTACATATTTAATTTATTATTTACCTCGGTAACCATGACTAAAATATTGTTGCCAATATGGCGGAATTTGATGCTAAATTTTAATTCATAAATTTATCGATAATATATATCGATTTACTATTTCTCTAGAACGTCTAAATCTTAGAATAAACACATCAATAATCTAAGGTCTACATAATGATTGGTATTTTATTTTATATCATATATACAGGTACCTACCTACTTCCAGCTTTACTTACAAAATAATAATAATAATAAAGATTATTACCATAAAAATATACCACTCAAACAAATATACACTCCTTCTTAATAATTTCAGATCACAATATGATCATTAAACAATATTATAACAATATATTTTACTTACAGCCCAAACGTTGGCAGCTTCTTGCTTTTATTTATAATGAGAAAGACAAGAAGTAATGGACTCTACTTCCGATTTCCGATTAGCAAAGATTTCTTACCGCGCTTGCGCGAAAATCTCCGCGCATGAGTCGTCTAGTTGCCATCTGTTTCTGATTGATCTATGAACAAACTTATAGATCTGATAGATCTAGTATCCGTGTTATGTAGTTCTTTAAATTTAAGGTTATAGAAGATTGAAATAGGTGGTGCTGTGATAAAAGCATAGAGATACTACATATAGAGGCAAGAAGCCAGCTCGAAACCCCTCAGCATCTAACAGAGAGATAGAAAGTCAAAGGTTCTGGTTGACCTTCTCTAGACAACGACAGATAAACCTCTGATTCTCTATCTCTTCCTCTCTTACCGGAGTTAAGACGGACATTCCCACTTACACAACGGCCTGAGGCTTGTTGTCTCTATCTGTAGTATCTCTATGGATATGATATAAGCCACATAAAACCGTTAATATCTTAAGAACGGTTTAAGACAGGGGTATGATATGGTATATTTTTGAAGTCAGAAGAAAAACATCTTTTCAAAAATTCAATAATATACAGGGTGTCCTCTAAACTACGCGTTTTGTTGAAGTTATAATAAAATTAGTTCATAACCACACAACTTTTATTGCAAACATTTTTTTGTTCATGCAATAATAAATATGGTAAGGGCTGGGTCATTTATAATGTACACAACAATGCAACTATTTCCCGTAAAATGTTCACAATAGTTTCTTTAGCGCAAGTAATGTCTCCAATTTAGTGTAAAATTTTATTTCCGTGGTTAGGGATTAGAGGTGTTAAGTCGGTATAGATGTTTATGTTTCGTGCAATTGGTTTTACCATGCGTGTTCACTAGCTTTGCTCTTACACTATCCAACTAAAATCTTTGAACCGAGTTCGCATGCACCATAATAAATCAATTGTTCTGCTTTTCTTTTCCGAATAGGACCTTGCTCGAGATACCTAATTTGGAAGTGAGGTAATGAATAATACCCATTGTAGAAGCAAGAAAGTTCTACAAAAAAGCTTTTTATTGCATTTTTAAAAGACCTTAACCTTTTACTATCGCAAATTTCTTTAATAAATATTAACAGAACACGCATATTATTATTTGCTGATTGAGTAATTGAAATGAC
Source organism: Galerucella tenella (assembly GCA_910591685.1). Lineage (NCBI taxonomy): Eukaryota > Metazoa > Arthropoda > Insecta > Coleoptera > Chrysomelidae > Galerucella > Galerucella tenella. Next base: position 11,237 of record CAJUYH010001024.1, read on the forward strand.
ATCTGAATTAATTAAGGATTTCTAGCACAAAATATTTTCTTTCGATAATGCCAAACATCGCAGTTCAGACATTGAGATAAGTGGACAATGAAGGTTGGAAATAAACTTTTGTTCAATAAATGATCTGACGTAAAGGTCACATTTCTAATATACCTTAACGACTGAATAAAATATTATATCGATTTTACGGCATTCGTCTTAGAATTACAGAACTGCATGCTTGCGTGTGGATTAATTATTTTTTTCTAGTACGGTGTTTAATTATTAAGGTTTTACCTTTACCGCAGTTTATCTGAAATCTCTCAAGTGCTTCCTCTGATGCTAAAATACACATTTATTTTCTACAGTTACAAATAAACAGAGGATTATTTCACGCACAATTTTTTTTACTGAACCTTGTATAAAATATTCCCTTTGACGCAATGACTGCAACATTCTACAACGATATATTTAAATTCAAATGTGACCTTTCCTTGTTTCACGTTAACAAAATATATAGAGCCCTTTGTATTTTTTATTTCAATATCTCTTTGAACTAGTGAGTGTCCTTTGTGTTGGCATTCTTTCACATGAAACAGAATAATATAATAAGGGCAATGGAAATAAATAGTAAGTAAGTATGTATGTATGTATTTATTTTTTTGGGGTGATATTCACTGAGACCTAAAAGATCTATTGTGCCCCCTTACTTCTACTCAGTTTCTGAGGAGAGTCTCTGAAACTAGTAGTTCCTTTAGTCCTATTTCCCGAAGGAATTTTAGGATGTCTGCAGGCTTCAACTTAGGTAAATGTTCCTCTTCTATCCAGTAATCTCCCAGGTGCTGTGCCACTGGCGGATCTGAGGGGGGGGGGGCATACTATTATTTTACCAACCAAAAATTTCAGTTGTAAGACGATCATACTATTAGTCATAAGGTATCTTTTCTTCAACAAGTAGGAGACTGTGCTATTATTGTTGGTCGAAACGAAATATCTTGAAACGAAGTATACCTGTGTTGTTTTTTACACTTTATTACTCATTTATATAAATAAAAATAATGCTAAAAGCTTATCAGCATCGTATATCTAGTGGTAGGTAACTAAAATTCGTAAAAAAGTTCACACAAACTCGAAATTGTGTGTGCGTCCGTCTGTGTTTTAGGGAGCATTCCTTCAGCATATCGTGCGGAACCTAATAAAGACCACTTAAAACTCAACACAAATTCCGATTATAAAAGCAGAAATAGCTGGCGTTGTGTGGGATTAGGACCGAACTATGTAATATAACATAACGTTTGGTCGACCTTTAACCTTCTACAAAAGATTATATCAAAATTAATGTGCTTAGAAAAATATTGTTAAAAGGAGCGCAATACCTTTCGGCATAAATTTATTGGAAAAGTACATGCGAAGCCACATATTTTAAAGCAGGTACTACACTGCTGAAAACTATGGCTTATTTGAATTCTTCACCTTTTAATGACTTGTTGCCAACTGAATAAGTACATTTTACATAATATTCAAATATTTTATACAGGATGTAGTATATTAATAAACGAGAAATTTATGATAGCCCTAAATTGCGAGTAGAATACTATACTTTGTCCACGACCCCTGATTTCTTTATTAAATAAAAGTCAACTAACCTCCAGTTCATGAAGTTATAATATGTAGATTTTCGATTTTTCTGGCAGCAGTTCTATAGTCGTTAATTTCGCCGCTTTTTTTTATTTCAGTTGGTGTACAAGAACGTTCATTTCCACTATCCGAATTCAATGAATTCATCGTTGCAGTAATATAGCAAGTTCGTAACAATTTGGTATTACTAACGTCAAAATTAAATAATTTGACATGTATAGAGATGGGCGATACTGTGTAAAGTATCAAAGCAACGTACCGTTATAAATATATTGTTTTGAAATACTTAATATTAGAAAAGTATAAATACTAAAGATTTCGATATTTTATCGATACGATATATTTCAGAAACAAATTTCCTGTACAAAATACACAGATTTAAAATTTTATTTCATATTGTACCCCCATCTTTAGTCGTGAATTATGAACCATAATACACTCCAGTGTATTATGAACCATAATTCACTCTAGTAGATATATGGGTACCATATACCTTTTGTTAGGAGGTAAAATATCGACTTATTATTAGGTGGTCGTTGACAAAATACACTAATAGGTATAGTTGGACAAATAAAAATATCAAACAAACAGGGACCTAATTCTTGGAAAACTGTATTTATTACCCAAACTTACTTTTTGAGATCGGTTTGCTAGATAACTTTTGAAAAGTTGCTGTACCCTGTACCTCTAACTCCAATAACTTCTAATGATTCCAAAAGAAGGCAGTGGTCCACGCTAAGTCTAGGAAGACCGCTATTGTTGGTAAACCCTTATCAATATTGTTATATAAAGTTGGTCTGTAGTTTGTCGCATCTCATATTTTTCTACACTTTGATAAATAGTTTTAACAGTCGATATCTTGGAAGCTGAAGGTCCTAATTGTCCTAAGTCTAATGACTTGATTATTATAATTATAACATACATAATAATTGATCCTGTATCTCAGTCTAAAAGTAAAAGGGGAGGGGATCCGGTTCGTCCTTACATTTACAATTTATATGTGAGGTAAAATATCAGCAGGGGGTTGCAGGTCGTGACGTAACAGATTGCGTGAGGTGATTTCTTCAAGGCGCCACAATGGCCGCTAAAATGTTATCGGTTCAAGATCTTTTTAAGAAACTGGACATTATACGGTGAGCCAAACTGGTTTTCCACAAAAAATACCAGACATTAAAATTCGTATTCGAATGGTTAAAGCACGAAAAAGTTGTTACTATAAAAAAAAGAAATTTGCAAGTTGATAACAAAGATTCACTTAGATTAAGAAGCTAATTTGGTGAAGAAATATCGATAGTATGAGTGAAGTATGTTGTTCAATCGGTATTTATTTAAAATTTTCTTTAATTATGTCAGCTTCAGCGTCCTCATTTTTGTAACTGTAAATTTGAATAAAGTGTCAGGAGTTTGTAAGGCTGTGAAGCTTTGATTCTGCCCATCAGTATTGTCATGGGTGATGCTGGATTGGAATTGTGAGTGTGTTAATTTTTTTTGGATCACGGTATATTAAAATATAGCACGTGCATGACTTAGTAAGAAAAGACGCAAGCGTATTATAGGTTAATAAGGCTGCAGCAACAACGCATTTCAACGAAGGCTGTGATTGCAAAAACTAGTGGGAAGTCTTTGGACCGTTCAGTGCAAGATGAACGCTTTGTGTGTGACTGTGTCAATAATTCCACTGATTTTGGTGTTCGCGGGATTTAACCACGCTCATGGACTAACAACTTTTGGAAAATCCAATAATCAAGGCCCTATACAAACTACAATTGGTACGAGATGTTACCGTTTTATTTTTTTATCGATACTTTTTTGCTTTTATTGCTTTTCCTAACGGGAAAATGCACGACACCGACATTGACAACCATTTTCATATTTAGTGGTTTTCCTTTCATCATGAAGACGACTTTTGTTTGTTACATTCTATGCGTCGTTTTTATCTTCACTTTTCAAACTGGTATTTTTTTTAATCTATTTTTTTGCTTCTGTAGGCACCGCTAGCTTTTCACTACTAATTTTAATTTTTTAGAGCGGCAGGAATAAACTTATTTCTTATACCATATTTCAAAAAGAAAAAGAACATCAAAAGTAGATTTCAAGAATTATTTTCCGTATTCTTGATCTTCTTCTTCATTTTTACATACAGGATTTACTGTTCTGCCTCAATTCATTCAAGTTTAATACCAACTCAAAGTTTACAACTATAATTATATTTTTTCTCAAAGTATTAAACAAATATTTATTGTTAACCAAAGGAACGATAAATCGAATTTGGGACGTTCCTATATGAATGATACATTTTCATATACTATGGTTAATAATTAAATAAACACAAAGAGTTTTGTATTTGGGGAAGGAATATGACTGTAGTTCTGTTTTTATTATTTTAAATCAAAATTTGTTCAACATTGTACACTTCAAGTCTGTTATTTGTGTTTCGATTGCTTTTTATAACTTTTGTTTACTCTTGCTTTGATAAACTTTATCTCCAAAGGGGGAAAGTCAAGTAAATATTTTTATTTGTAAAAATATTCATAATAGATTTCTTGGTATCGTACATATATATTTTTTGTGACTAGTAAATTACATTTCAGAATATTTCGTTCACTCGGTATCTGATCTTAAGGATTTAATAATAAAAGTAGTAGAGTACAGTAACCACTAGTGCCTGCTGTGGGTTATTCTTTTGAAGCAATAATATATTGGTGTTAGTTGAATCGAAATATCTTGGAATGGAGTATACCTATATAATATAGAAAGGCGATTTAATTATCTTTCTTGGCTTTCTTAGTAACGTTTTATTTTTATTATTGCAGTAAATGGAAAACCATGCACAAATCAAAATAACTGTACACTGATAAAAGGAACGACGTGTTTACGTTCATATTGCTTATGCGGAGACAATAGTCATCCTTTGAATGGAATATGTAGCGCTAAATTTAAAGGTAATTATTTGAAACTTTTACAGACTCTTATAGTATTCGAAATATTAACGAATTTTCTAAATCGACTCGCCTTCATATTTAGTAGCGATAAAAATAAAAACCCTAGGAGTTTCACCTTTTGCCCTAATTTAATAAAAATTGGTATCGTGTAAGAAGGAAGGCCAAATGAATAAGTAGTGACCGGTTAACAAATTTATGATAGCAATTCCTTTGTGAAAACCAACGCTGTATTTACATATATGTCTGATAAAGGTACCTTACGGCCCTTTATACTATTAGAATTAAGAATGATATGAATAATACATCACTGGGTCTTTGAATTCTTTTAGTTTATTTAAGATTTCGGTATTGATCGTAGATATAATATAAGATATGGAGGAAAAAACTAACATTGTAATAATAATTATTTATTTATTTAGGACCGAACCATCTATGTCAAAACGATGATGAATGTGTGGACAATGCGGTGTGTGTAGAACCAAAAGAAAAGAAATCAAATAATTTCCCTTCAACTGGTAATAATAATCCAATATTAATATGTCAGTGTACGGAGGGATTATTCCCTACTCCCGGAGGACAATGTAGCGGTAAGACATTTTGAATTATTTGTCATTATAATGTGGTTGAGTTTATTGATCTACAACAAACCTATTTTGTGTTTGGACTTACATTATTTTATGTTGTTAAAAAACCTTGAACAAAAATAACTTTAAAAATCGAGTTTACTGCCATTTTTTATTAGACAGGTCGATATAGGTAGGTAAAATACCTACTGTTTTATTTTTAGAGTTGTATTTATGTTTTGGCCGTAATAAGGCGGTTAATTTTGAAAAACCTTCTATAGTTACAGTAAACGATTTCCATAATAAGGAAAATAAATAAATAAATTGTCATATTATTTAAAAATATTTTCATCGTATTTTTTTCAGGTGCAGCAATGAACTCGATGTTACCTGGTCTATTAATATTCGTCGTAGCTTTAGTAAATGTTTACTGAAAAGCGTGAAGATTATATGTTTGACATTGTACTTTTAGCACCAAAAGTAACAGAAAATGCACAGTAGGAAATAGGAATTAATCAGCTTTTGCTTCAATTTTGTACCTGTATAGATCACTGATTCCGTCCAAAAAGATAAAATTCAAGTTTAAAGTTTTGCTTATATTAATATAATAGATTATAATGTGTCAAAAATTAGTAAAATCCTTCAAGAGGACGGATAACACATTTTCATAACCTTCACTGGGTTTATTTAACAAATTTCGCTACTTTTTATCTTGATTGAATTAAAAATTACATTACCTACAAAAAATATAGTTCCGTAGTATCTATTAGTGGAAATGCTAATCACTCTTTACTAAATTATAAGATGCATAACACAGCAACTTATTCTAAAAAATTTTAAAACTGAATTTCATTTGTACATATTGATTTTGGTCTCCTACAATCTTGCATAAGCTTCGCTTTTTAGAAAGCATCATGTATGTTCTTTTAATTTGGCATTGCAGTAAAAAGAATCTCAATTGTTATTTAATTTTATTTTTCAATATTAAAAAAAATTTGGTGCGTTGAAAAGTACGAGAAGTAGTTAGGTTTTATATTGTAGGTTCTACACAATAACTTATATATTTTTCACTTTGAATTCATATACCTAACACTAATTATATAATGTAACAGCACTCTTGACAGAGAATAAATAATTGATTACAATATACATCAATGTAATTTTCATTGTAATTTTATATGACATCATAAAGCATCGTTTATAAATAAAATTTTAAAATGGGATAATTATTTTTTAATTATAAAGGATATATCAACCATATGGAAATAAATTTGATCTTACAATGACATATTATTTAAAAGAAATACCTACTCAATTATAGCAGTTATTTGATGTACAGATGTATCATTAGAAATGCCGTCCAAAGAGATGTTGTTTACTTCAGAATTAACTGAAAAACAAAATAAAAAACATTGCTTTTTATTTAATATCAAACAACATCCTTCCATGGAAATTAATAACCTCTCACATATCATCATCATAGTTTCTGTATCTAGTACATACATACGTACATACATTACAATGACATTTTTTAAATTTCTTATTTGGCGTAATACGACCCTGCTATCCCCTCGAACAAGGAGTTATTTTACTAAAACACGTTAGTATACATCGAAAGTAAGCTGCAAAATTAGCTAAATTTGCTAATTTTGTTACTTTTTACATCTCATCGCGTTTCTGCTCTCCTAATAAAAGTAAAAATTACAAAATTGAACTATCAGGAAAGCAGAAACGCGAGGAGGTGTACAAAACATCAGAATTGGCTAAATTTGCTAATTTTAATACTTTTTACATCTCTTCACGTTTCTGCTCTCCTAATACAAGTAAAAATTCCTAAATTTGCTAATTTTGTTACTTTTTACATCTCTTCGCGTTCTTCTAATACAAGTGAAAATTACCAAATTGAACTATCAGGAGAACAGGAACGCGAGGAGGTGTACAAAACATCAGAATTAGCTAAATTTGTTACTTTTTACATCTCTTCGCGTTTCTGCTCTCCCAATACACGTAAAAAAATCCCCAGAGTGAACTATCAGGAGAGCAGAAGCGCGAGGAGGTGTACAAAACATCAGAATTGGCCAAATTTGTTAATTTTGTTACTTTTTACATCTCTTCGCGTTTCTGCTCTCCTAATACAAGTAAAAATCCCCAAAATGAACTATCAGGAGAGCAGAAACGCGAGGAGGTGTACAAAACATCAGAATTGGAACATTTTCCATGAAAAGAAGTCATTAATATATACACAGGATTGTAAAAAAGAACATGATCAGCCTTACTAATGGTCACCGTCAATTATGTCCTTTTCTAAACCCTATTCCTACACTTTTCGTACAAATATTTACAGAAAAATGCAAATCAACATATTCAGAAGCTTTACAAATGTAGGTATTCTACCGCTTTTTAGAGCAGTCGATATATGTTGTATGTGTTGCCTATCCGCTACACCATACCAGAGATATAAAAAAAATCGTGATTTGCTGCTAATTCTTTGGATATTTCCAGCATATGTTAAGTATAAAAACAAGATGGACTTGATTATTAAATGTATGCAAATTCTTTGAAACGATAATACACGGCCACCTCTAACAGGTGGCCATGGATAATATTCAAATCGAATAAGATGAAGTGGTTAAAAGCAGAAACTATATTATTGCGAAAATTCCCCTCACATATTTTTTGAAAATATTTTAACGTTGTTGACAGCAGTTTGAATTTACTGGCACGGAAGCAGGGTTGCCAGGTCTACTGAATTTTAAGTAGATCTACTGATTTGCCTGTTGATCTACTGATCTACTGAAACACTTCATAATCTACTGGAAAACTGAAAAAAATTATTATTGTAATTACCTATTACTATTAATTTTTAGTTAATCACATACACACTTGTATCATGCGTGAACGCTTATATATATAGTGAACGCTTCATAATATTATTATGTTGATAATACTTCAGCTGACAGTATCATGCCACTTGTAAAACATTTTCCACATTTGGTTTCGGGGGATGAATTCCAAGTGGTAGATAGTGAGTGGCGATTACTTCGAAATATAGTTTTAAATTTCAACAGTGATGTGAATGTAGAAACATTCTGGTCAAATATTGGAAATATGGTCTACAGTGCGACGGAACTCTGAAGTTTCCATTTTTAAGTAGGTTTATTTTTAATTTGCTAATCTCACCACACTCATCGGCGAATGTAGAATGAGTTTTCTCTGCGGTAAGTCTGGTGAAAACTAACGAAAGAAACAAACTTTCAACATCCAGTATTGTGGGACATCTTCACACAAAAATTATTTAAAGTCAAGAAAATCAAATTGTACAAATGTTAACTTCACCCAAGATGTATTAAATTTACACAATAATGATATGTACCAACCAAAAAATAAGGCAAACACTTTATCTGATTCAGATTGAATTTAATTTCTATATACCTCTCCAACAGTTGGTTTCTTACGTTTAATATTTTTTATTTTTATTTGTATTTTAGTGGTTTTTTTACTAGGTATTTGTTCCTTTTTTTGTGATATTTGTGTATTTTTTATTAGAGAATTTTGTATATATATTTATTTTTTTATAAAAATGTGTTCTTTTGTTTGTATTTTATGGGAAACATGTTACTTTTTTTTGTTTAATGAAAATACATATTTTTTTGACATCATATTTTTATTACATTATCCTTTCCGGAAATGTGTATAGCATAAAATGAATCTACTGAAATCTACTGAATTTTTGACAGGTATCCACTGATAGAGTAAAAATCGACCTGGCAACCCTGAACGGAAGTTTAGTTTCGTTTCGATCAGTTTCAATGTGTGGTGGTGGGGTTCTACATTTTGGTTGTTTCTTGTTTCACTTGTTTCGTATAGTCAGAGACGTATAGTTCATGAATTTAATTTTAATAAGTGTTAATTGAAAATGCATTTTTATATATAAGACTTTGTTCCAGTTATTGATATAGTAATTTATTGCATTATTTCACAGGTAAGCACAAAGTTGTGTAGGTTTTTAAATGTGAACTTCAAATTACCCAAACTTTTTCACATACATGGTTCTTTTTTTTATATATACTTCTTACTTTGACATTTCACATTCAAGTTTCTAAATTTTGTTAGAATCATAACGATATGAAGATAGACAAAGAGATTAGAAAGAAGTAGTTTAACATATTAGATTTAACGTTTCCTTCATCAACCGGTTGATAAAAAAACGACAACAAGTATATGGGAGAACCACTTTTTACTTAGTAGAACAACAAAAACTTCAGTTTTTATATTTAATATTCGATTTTACAAAAGATAATTCTTCATTTAACTTCATTATTACTGTCTCTTTTATGGAACTATAATATAAAGAAATTCTTTATGACTTATTGAGTGATAGACCCAGGGAACAGTGTACCCTAGAAATAAGGGAAGATACATCTAAAGGTAAAGAAGAAAAGATTTTATAAGCCAAACCTGAAATTTTGCCAGTTTTATAATATTTGATTGAATAAATTGTCTTCAGGAATTCACATTCCTAATTTGACAGGAGTGAAAGTTGGTTCATTTAAAGCAATATTTGATGCTTTAACTGAACCAACTTCCACTTCTGCAATATTTGATGCTTTACAATACGTTTGTTCTGATAATAATTATTTCATTTCTGGATTCATTGGGTGGTAAGAGCATTACAATAAAAAGATGAATCAGCAGTTACGTTTGAATATCGTAGGTCAAGGTAATAACCAATATTATTATCCTTCTGTTAATTTTTGTCGATCAATTATGGACGAGACTAACAGTTTGTGGCTTTTCAATATCTGTGATAAAAAAAAAACACCCACCAAATATTCATGTACCAAGTGTGAAAGATATATATGCCTAGAACATTTTACATTTATATGTAGAGAAAGTAGTGTCACTGAAATTGAATAAATTAACATTCTTAGAGATACATTTGTCATTGAACAATAATTTTTACCTTTTTTTTTTTGTTAAAAACCAGCATTTTCCACAATATGGACTCACAGTTTGACGCATGTTGATTCGTAACTTTTTAGCGGAATGTTACTTTATCTTCTTGATCCATCAAACTTTTTCTTATCTCAATTTTTTTCATGTTCTGGTATTTAGGACAGTTATTTCTGACTTGGAAGAGACAATTTTGTCCCATTGAGTAACCAAATATAGGAATTTTGAATAGTTGAAAATTATGATTGTTTTCAACAAAACATTTTTCGTCTTTTATTATTGGGCTCTTTCAATATTATTTTTGTCGAATCCCATTGAATTTTATGCCCCTCTTCCCAAGCATGTTTACAAATACCTGACTTAAAGAACTCCCTATCTTTGATATATTTTTTATGTTCACTTATTCGTACTTTCAATGGTCTAGATGTTTCACCTAAATAGAATTTGTCGCATTCACAAGGTATTTGTAAACATGCTTGGGAAGAGGGGCATAAACTTCAATGGGACTCGACAAAAATAATATTGAAAGAGCCCAATAATAAAAGACGAAAAATCAAAGAAAGTGCTTTAATACAACTAAATGCAGATAAATGTGTAGCTAGTATTTCAGCCGAATGTAGTCAAATTTGCTTACCAATGTTAGAAAGAGAAATTTCCAATAATCAATTAGGTACCTGCGTTATCAGGATAGCATCATAAGTTTTTATCCAGGTTTTCTTATGATTTATCATTGGAATAGTTGTTAATCGATACACACTTCAATGCACAAAATCACCAAACTGAGTGATACATATTTTGAAAACAAAAATAATCATACACAAAAAAGTAACAACAAACGCGTTTTATTAACAACATTTGCAAAATAAGCGAAAAAAAGCGCTATCCCAATAAAAACCGTTCCTGGAACGTGCACTTCACTGGATTCCATTTCTAGTAGACTATCATATCTTTGGAATGTCATAAAATAAAATATTTATTTCACATTTTACCAGAGATGTGATCTACTATGAATGGACCTTAATAAAATTTGACAACAAAATTTTGTAGTCTTAAACTTCAAAATATTATTGATTG